>JAQZBX010074773.1:0-14710 GCA_029593785.1 Cabassous unicinctus
TATAAAATAAACATGATATGTCTTAACTGAAGTATAACACTTAAATTTTTATGACAAACATTCATTACTATGTATATGCATTTCCATGTGTATAAATATAAATAGATCAATGATATGTGAAACAAGATCAATTTGCTCCTGTTCTTTAGTTAACTTAATTATATTTCTTTTTCTCTCACTGACTGTCCTGGATTTTTATCAAGTACACTTATATAAATATAAGTCATACATATAACATGATAAGACAGTACCCTCTCTATCAAGAAACCAACAGTAATGTATTTTTCTATATATGTATAAGCATACCTCGGAGATGTAAGTTCAATTCCAGATCATTGTAATAAAGTGAATACCAAAATAAAGCAAGCCACACAAATATTTTCCTTTCCCAATACATACAGAACTTATGTTTACACTATACTTACACTCTACTGAAGCCTATCATGTCTATCAAGTATTAGATTTAAAACAACAATGTACGTATCTTAATTTAAAAATACATTATTGAAATAAATGCTAATCAATACATGAGCCTTCACCACAATTTTAATCTTTTTGCTGGTAGAGGGATTTGCCTTACTCTTGATGGCTGCTGACTGATAAGGATAGTGGTTGCAGGAAATTGGGATGGCTGTGGCAATTTCTAAAAAAAAAGATAACGATGTTTGATGCATTAGTTGACAATTCTTTCATGAACAATTTCTCTATAGAAAGTAATGCTGTTTGATGGCATTTTATACGTGGTAGAACTTCCTTCAAAGTTGGCATAAATCTTCTCAAATTCTACAATTGTTTTATCAAATACATTTATGTAATACTATAAATCTATGTTGTTATCTCAATAATGTTCTCATCACATTCACCAGAAGTAGATTCTGTTGCAAAAAACTAATTTCTTTTCTGATCCATAAGGAGCAACTCATCTGTTAAAGTTTTATCATGAGTTTGTAGCAATTCAGTCACATATTCAGGCTTCATGTCTAATTTTAGTTCTCTTGCTATTTCTACAACACCTTCAGTAACTTCCTCCAGTGAGGCCTTTGAACCTTTCAACGTTTTGCATGAGGGTTGGAATCAACTTCTTTCAAACTCTTGTTAATGTAAGTATTTTTTTAAATATTAAATTCTTGTTACTATTTTGATCTCCTCCCATGACTCACAAATGTTCCTCATGGCATCTAGAATGGTGAATCTATTAGAGCTGGCAAATATTAGCTCTGAGTCTCAGGTGTCATACAGATGCCTAAAAATTCTAAGGAGATATTAGTTTATACAACAAGAGGAAAGCATATCAGGATTTCGAAATAATGATTAGAGATCAGAGCCCAGGAATAAATGTGGCTGCTGCAAGAACTTACAATCTGGGTCCCAATTACCTTATGAATATTTTAAATAAAGCTGTTTCTAGAGATCAACCACAGACCATTGTAGGAGTTTTGTTTCATGTGGTTTTTACACTTTTACCAGGATTATGTTAATCAACAGGTAGAACATAACTTATAGACTTGCCTTGCTTCTCTTTCAAAGTCCCTTTTTATTAAAGATGAGCTGACTGCGTGTTCTTTTTAAGAGAAGCATCAGAGAGAACAATGTACCAGGTAAGGAAATTTTGTTGTTTTCATAGCCCATAACATTCTTCCAAGAATAATGAAACTATAATGAACAATACCATCATAGTATTAGAATAGAATATGGACAGTGAGAATATTAAGTCTTTGAGAATTTTATATACTTCTAAATATATAAAGATGGAAATATTTTACTTACACGTATTTAACCAACAGAAGATTAGAAAATTCCTTTAATTTTGCACTTCCCAAACTCTTCTCATGTAACCCACAATATATTAGATGAACCAACAATATTTTGAAGTTCCTGAAAGTCTTTTACTTCAGATTAAAAAAATGAAAAGTGTCCACACTGGTCACTGTAAGATACAAAGTATTCATGAATAAACTTCTGCAGTACAGTAAAACCTATTTTCCCAATAATTTTTGAAAACCTGAGATTCCCAGGGAATCAAGATTATCTTCCTGCTACCTTCTCCATTATCTAATCACATGCATATTAGAACACTAATATTTGCACCCTAAGAGTACAAATATTTTCAACAATGAAAGTAATTCTTTGTTAAAAAACACCAGTGTAGTAAATGTAACATGGAACTCTGCAAGTATTAGGTGCCTGAAATAGGCAGCTAATACTGGAAATAATATCATTTTATGGATAATAGTTCCCTCAGCAGTAAACATAAGTCTACACATTCACAATAGTCCTAGGATATAAATCCCAACATCTTTATCAGAATAAAATGTGGCACTAAACTTTGGAAGATTGTCAAAATAACATCACATTTAAATTTCCCATGGTTTACACATGTATTATGAGTTTCCAGTTTCAAAATATACTTTCTCCTTGTGAATTTAAAATACTAGCATCTTGAAAATGTTAATTTCATTGATGGCATCAGGTTTGATCTTACTTTATCATTACATTCTTAATCAAAAGTCATCCTAGTTGTCTGTTAATGGTCTGATTGGCCTTCAATATTTTATAAAAGTATATATTTTAGTATCTCACTTTTTACAAGGAGAATGAACAAATCCTTGCAACAGTTTGAAATTCAAGATATCCATAAGGGTTTTATTAGAATACTAAAGGTTGTCAGATTTGAACATTTGTTTAAACAGGCCTCTATTTATCATAGTGAAAACTGAAATAGTAAAATAGTAAGGAAAAGACGTAACTTCCAAAATAACAATGGCTTTGTTTTTGTTTGTCTGTTTTTAGTGTTTTTAACCATTAAGAATATGATAAGCTCAACATGATGGAGAAGAAGCAATACTGATAAGGCACTGACTCCTTGGCCTTTCTATATTATTTCTAAAGGAATTTTATATCTTTCTACTCAAAACAGATGAATCTTTTAAGAAAACTGAATTACTTTAACAGAGAGAAAGACAAATTTTAATTTTACTTCAGTACACCATTTGATAAACAGGTTAATCAAATCCTAGTTAGCATAGGTAACAGAATAAGGTGGTATCTGACAGGTTTCTCTACTATAAGGTTACTTTTTATTTCAATCTCAGTTTATGTATTTCTGTGTAATAATGGCTTCCTGAAATCAGCCATTTATGTTGAAATTCCACAATTTAGAAAATGTGTCTACAAACTTCATACAATCTATAACTTCCTATTATTACCTTTTATAACCATTTATAATCATTTAGATCAGTTACTTCACCTTAAGACAAAATTTCACTTTTATACAAGCTTATTAAATTACAGTCACCAACAAATGAAATATACCTCCACAAATCATCTACAAGTTTTCATATCCATTCAGGTCTTGTCCTACATACTCCCACCTCTTATTCTGTGAAAAACAGCCATTTTATCTTGGGACAAAAACTCCCTTAAACAAGCTAATCAAATTTTAGTTAGCATTGACTATGATAAATATAACTCACTTCCACAAATCTACTAATTTCCATATCCATTTAAGTCTTTTCTTACATCCCACATTCTCTTCCATGAAAAATTATGCGTTTCACATTAGGAAAGAACTACATTGTCTTCTTTAACTTAATTTCATTAAATGCAAAGTTAAAATTTTCATCATGTTAAAGATATAGTGGATATATTGTTAATTTATTATATTAATATCTGTATTACCATAGGGAGATTATAACCGAGTAGAATAAATTTTAAACAATTATAGCTTATTAAAGAAATGTTTTTTTTTTCTTCCTCCATCAGAAGCTAAAATCCTCTTTGTTTCCATAACATTCTAAAATATTAACAACCTCACAGGCATACTGACTATCATTCTCTGGAGAATATGTTACAAATGTTTAATTTGTTTCAAGTACAATCTTAAAAAAACCCTTTCCATAGCTTTTAAGGAATTTTCCTTTACTTTCTCTAATTTGGCAATTGGATTACTAATTACTTTCATCTCAAGACTGTTAAATATTTAACTTGGGGCATTACAGGACCAACGCTTCAGACTAAGATTTATTCTGTAACATTCCTTCTATCCCCAACACTCTTAATTTCCAAGCTTGTGAAAAGAATTCTAAGCTAAACTGACATCTCTCTCATCTTTCTACAACCAGCCTTTACTCCATAGTAAACCAATTTACTTTTCTCCTACAAATTTAAAGAGATTTCTTTAATTTACTCTTTGGGCTTTGGCTTGAATTGAGTCAAGGTTTAGTAGAAGACACTGGGGTTAGAGATAGGTGATAGAAAAATTGTGGAGTAATTCAGGAAAATCCTTTTAGTTTTTTTTTCCCCCTCTCAAATAGTTCTCTAGTCAGATTTCTATATGACTTTTTCATCCTGAAAAATTAATTGGCCAAGGTCTGAGTATTTAGATTATACATTCAGAAGAGCACCAGAAGCTTGACTTTTCTAATTTGGTACTCCAGGAGTACTCATTTGCATATATTTATATAAAGTGTTTATTTAAATTTTAACAATTTGAACCTAAGTCTCTCAAGAATTTACATTTCTTAATTTGATATTACCATCTGGAAGTATGAAAATATGAATTGAACAAAGAGACAGATATAGAAAGTTAGACACAGAAAACTGAAACATATAACTCACTAATTTGACTCATATTTCACTGTTTTGGTATGGTATATCTCCAGGTTTTCCACCACACCACCTCTTTAGTACTTATTTTATTTACTATTTTTATTTTTAAGAGGTACCAGGGATTAAACCTGGGACCTTGTACATGCAGAGCAGGTGCTCAACCACTGAGCTACACTTTCTCTGCTTTTAAGATCTCCTCTGGGACCAGTGTTGCCTGCTATATGCAAGCTTGTACTTGTAAACAATTTTAGGGAAGAACCTTGTATCTCAATTTAAGCTGAATTAAGTTACAGGATTCTTCCCTAAACAACCATACTCCAGCCATTTTCCTCCTGATTCTACTTTATATTGAGGCCAAACTTTCCTACAGGAAAAATTGTTTCCTGCTTTTCAAAGGCTTGTGGCTAAGATTTTCCAGTCTTTTAAAATACAGCCTAAAGGACTACATTTAGGAATGCTACTAGAATTAGAATTTCCCATTTTAAAGAATTTCAGTAACCAGTTACAAACACTTGAGAAATACACATGCACTTAAACAATAATATAGCAGATAAATAGAAACTTAACACTTACTATACCTGAGTAACACACCCATTTAATGAACAAACATTAAACATTTGCTATATTTCATTAAATACTGAATTACTGGATTATTTTCAGGAGTATATACAACAGACAGATTCAATTTGGGGATTTGAATCCCAAAAAGAATGGTACATAGAAAACTAGAAAAAGTGGACAGTTATTTGTTTGCCTAAGCAAAAAGAATAGAGGCTTAATGGTCTAAAAACCGCCTTTCTGATTTTTAAGATTTTAGGTTTTTATTGTTTCAAACAAGGAAGGGTGCAGTGTTTACCATCACAATAGTAAGTGTACACAAAGCTTGGGTTGTTTTAGCTAGCTTCAATAATTTCAGGTATTAACTTTTAGCTATTTTATAATATACTAGAAAAATATGAAAAAAAGAATCTATAAAATGATACAGGTATCATCTTAACTCGTGGTTGCAATACTTATGCTAACTGAGTTGGCAAATATCTAAGATTTGATAATTTGCCCATGCATTGTATATCTCCCTAAAGTGTATAATTAGTCAAAGTGTTATAAAAAGTTGACACCAAAAAAAACCATAGCAAATTATGGGGAATGGAGGGATTCAGCAATATATAGTAGAAACAATAATTTTAAAAAAATTTGAATTCATTAGAGAAGTGAATTTCCTTTAAAAAGTCATTAGATGTGATTAGGGTATTTCTAAACTTCTCCTCATGAAGATGTGGAATATAAGGACATAATATGTAACCGAGTTAAGAATTAAAAAATGATTATGATTACCTAATTGTTATATTGATGCTTTTTCTTACTCTTTCAGTATCTTATAAATACCCAAAAGATAATACCTGAAATTATTGAAACTGACTACCAGTCTCAACTTTGTTTATAGTTACTCTAGACAGTCCTCACACTTGTGTACACTTCATACTGTCATGGTAACTATTCACTCTACACTGTTTGAATCCACAAAAACCCTAAACTCCTAAAAATCAGGGAGCTAGATTTTAGGCCCTTAGGCCTTCTGAGCTCTCTGTTATGTGCTGTCAATAACTCTTTCTCACATTGAAATCCCAATGTCTCAGGAATTGGTTCATTGAAGTGCATCACTCAAGAACCTACTTTTGATTGGTATCAAATATAAAGAAGAACTATGCAAACATAAAATTACCATGGGAGCTACCAAACCTTTACTAAGTACTACACCAAAGAATTAAAAACAGGTATCCCAACAAATACTTATACAAGAATATACATAGAAGAATTATTTAAAAGAGCCAAAGGGCTGGAAAATAGTGAGTGATAAAAAAAATTCATCCAATATGTGGTTTATATTAGTCATTGCCTATAAAGTTCATATTACATATATATATTTTTTGCATGTGTGTACACATGTGCATGTACATTTTTTTAACCTGAAATCAAAGCTCTTGAGCTCAGTTTTCTTTTTTATTGCTGTAATACAGTCTCAAATCCCTAGATCATATTAACTTGATTTATATTTTGAATACCCTAAATATTATAGCTTTAAATATATATATAGAAATATAAAAATATTATATTATATGTAAGCCACACATAGAATACCATTACACTTGCTAACAATCCAAATTAAAACTATGCTTAAATTGCTACTTTTATTTATAAAATAGTGATAGGATCCCAAAAAAATAATTGTGTGTTACTTTTGTTTTACTGGAGTAGCTTTTCTAGAATTGAAGGTTCTAATTCCTCAAACTGTTTTGTTCTTTCTAAAATATGCAACCATTCTATATTTCTGATAGTGTTTCTGTTTTAGTTCATTATTGGTGATAGTATTTTGTAGTTTGGTCACATATGATTTGATTTATAAGAAAATGATGGAAATTTACAATTGAGATGTAAAAATGTGAACTTTTACTATATTAAAGGCCCAATACCTATTTGGAGACTGGAGCAAAAACAAGACTGCCAAAATTATACTAAATTTTACTTACATGTTTGTTATAGCAGCCATCTTATCTACCAGTCTAGAAGTTAAAGTTAGCATAGTGACTTCACCAAGTCAAAGCATAGAGTCAAATTGTGTTTCATTTTTGCATAAGTTTCAACTTTGTTACTGAACTTTGTTAAGCAGTTTTTCTTATACTTAGTCCCTTTAATTATTTGACTAATATTAAGAAAGTATTAAAAATAGGAAGATGCCTGGTTTATTTGTTTGTTTGAAAGGAAAAAGAATTTGAAATGATATCTTTGTCCCCAAAGATGTGTTGTAATCAAATATATATTATTGAGAAAATTGTTTATTACATAAGTAGAATGTATATTAATTCCATAAAATTTACTTTACCCTCTTTTTATAGTCTGCTAATGAATGATACTATTTTCTATATAATGTCTTTAGTAAAGATATTTGGATGTTGAGCAATAAAAAATTTCCTAGAGTAATTTTTTATGTTGGCTTTACCAGTACAATATTTAATCCATTAAAATATGGATATGAAAATAGGTCAACATTTTCAATTTTCTCCTGGTTCTTACAATACTTACTTTAACCACATTCTCCATTGACTATAAACTTTAATAAGTTTTTTAGTCATTCCAATAAAGCATACTAAATTTTCTTTTTTTCCCCTTACTTCTACAATCTTCATCCACCTGCTATGATTTTTTCTGCTTTCTTTATCCATTCTTTTCTATCCTAACAGCTACCTTTGCATCTAGAACATGGCCATGAGAATCAGTACATGAGACACTAAGTTCTGAGGCAGGTTAGTTAAGAGAAAGTGAAGAAGAGTCTAAGACCTGGCAGAAAAACAAGGCCACAAAACAAGTGGCCATAGAATCTCTCCTGGAAAACCCCTGAGGGAAAGACCTCCACCAAGGAGGATGCTGGCAGGACCACCAAGAACCCCATTTGGAACAAGATATCATTCAGGGTCAAGGGAAAGCCCTGGGTAACCTCAAGGGACCTCACCATTGGGCCCTCTGAGCAACTGACAGATGGGGTAATCAATTAGAACAGCAAACAGCTGGACCTCTCCCCAAATATTAAGAAGGGAAGGAATAATTAATAGCTTAAAAGGTAACCACACAAGCCAAATCTCTCTCTCTGCCTGGAGGAGTCCCCACCTACATCTGGGTATGTGTAATCTGTTATTTTCTCCCATTTCTGTTATCCTCTCCCATTTTCTCAATAAACTACTGGCCTAACTCAGCTAGCATGTCCTTAAATTCTTTTATGTAACATACTCAGGAACCTAGAGGAATCCATTATCTCCATACTTTCCCCAACTTCATTTTCTCATGAGGAAGGAAATCAAATCTACTGCAGACAGATCAAAATTATCAAGTCTGTTTCACACATGCCTGTGGACAGCATAGATAATAGGGAATGATCACCACAGTAGAAATGACTGCTAAGAGATGGACATATCATCAGAAGACAGGAAACTTTTTGTCTCCAACTTTTTTTACACTGTTAATTTCGGGTCAGAAAGCAAAATCAAAAGAAGTTTGAGCAAACCTATTTCCTTTAACAAAACTTACATAGACATGCACCAAGTTTACAGATGCAGAATATAATGCTTCCTATCAGAGGATGCATGAGGTTCTATGAAATCACATAATGAATCATATAATCAGAATCAAGGAATGGTTTTATGTGCTAATCTGGAAGGTTATAGCATTCAGTTGTTTAGTCAAGCAAGCACTGGCCTGATTCTTACTGTGAGGATATTTTGTAGTTGTACTTAAATGATTAGTCATTTGATTACATCTGTTTAAGTGTCCTTGGCTGCTGAAAGCAGATACCATGAAATGGGTTGGCTTGAACAATGGAATTTTATTAGTTTATAGTTTGAGTTCAGGAAAATGTTTAAATCAAGGCATCATCAAGGCATTGATTTCTTCCCAAAGACTGGCTGCTAGTGTTCCTTGGCTCCTCTGCCACATACTTGGCAAGGGACTTGGTGGCACATGTTGGTTTCTCCCTTCTCTTTTGGATTTGTTGATCTCAGCTTCTTGCTTCTGTGCCTTTCTATCTTTGTCTGAATTTCATTTTCTTATTAAGGATTCCAGTAAGAGAACTAAGACCCATTCTGATGGAGGTGGGTCGTACCTTAACTGAAGTACTCTTGTCAAAAGATCCTAAATAAAATGGGTTAACACTCACAGGAGGTTGGATTAAAGAACTTGTTTTTCTGGGGTACATACAGCTTGAAGCCACCAGAGCATCTATGGCTGATTACATCTAAAATTAGCAAAGGACACTGCCTTCAGCAATGAGAGAAGTCTCTTCATCAAAACAGTTGCAGGCCTTTAAGAGTTACTTGAGGATTTCACCTATCAGAAAGAATTTCAATCACTACTTTAGCTAGCCCTCTTCCTCTGGGGAATGAAACGTCACAGTGGAGTTTACAACTTGCGGCCTGTCCTATAGAATCAAGCTTGTCAATCCCCATTATCATGTGGACCAAGTCTTACAACAAATCTCTTAATATTTATACAATAATATAAGACTCCTGTCAGTTTGTTTCTCTGAAGAACCATGATTAATACAAAGGGGAAGAAGGGATATTTAATTGTTATCTACTTATGAGGTTAATTTCCCGAATAAAAGGGAAACAATCTATCTGTCTTATAATTAGTCTTTGTTTAAGATTCAAAGATAATGAAATCATATTTATTAAAAATATTTTCAGGTACATTTGCTTTTGCCATAATTTATTAGGAAAATATTCTATAAAAAATATCAAATACAAATATTGCATGCCTTCTTAAAGACCCTGTGGAATGCATTTTTTATGTCTTTGTTCCTTCAGCTATAAATCAAAGTGTTAAGCATGGGGCTAACTAAAGTGTAAAATACAGAGGCCATTTTGTCAGAATCAAAGGTGTGAACAGATTTGGGTTGTACATACATAAATAGAAGAGTCCTGTAGAACACAATCACTACTGTGAGATGAGAACCACATGTGGAGAAAGCCTTTTTCCTTCCCTAGGCAGTATTCATTCGAAGTGTGGCTATCAGAATCAGCACATAGGATACTAGGACTATCAAAAGGGAGGAAATCAAATTCAAAGCTGAAAATATTAGGGTCAATATTTCTAGTTTTTGTGCATTTAAGCACAGCTTTGGCAATCAGGTAACTTCATCACAGTAGAAATGGTTGATGATTTTAGAGACACAGAAAGACAAGGTAAAAGTCTTATTGGTGAACAGTAAATACTGAAAGGTGCTGTAGAAGTAGGGGATACCCACAAGCACATGACAAAATCTGTGGGTCATAATAACATTGTAGAGCTGAGAGTTGTAGATGGCCACAAAGCGGTCATAGGCCATGGCCGACAACACGAAAAGTTCACTGATAATAAACATAATGATGAAAGCTATCTGTATGGCACAGGCATAATAGGAGATTGTATTTTGATCCATGACAAAATTTACCAGCATCTTGGGACAAATGACATTGGAATTGCCAAGATCAATGAAAGCTAGGTATCTGGTAAAAAAAAAAAATACATACGTGTGTGGAGGCAGGAATCCACCTTGGTCAGGATGATCATACCCATGTTGCCCTCCACTGTGACCACGTAGATAATGAGAAAGACCCCAAAGAGGGAGCCTACAGCTTGGGGCGCCTCGTGCCTCCCAGTAGAATGAATTCAGGCAGCACTGTCAGCTTCTGTTGGCCCACTTTATCCAGTTGTCTCTTCTGGGAAGAAAGGAAATATTTGTTTTTCATGTAATAGTAGCTAATCTTAAGATTTGTAGATAAAATGGAGAATATTTCTTCGTAGTTTGTAAAATAAACACCACATCAGATTTTGAAACTAAAATTACTTCTTCCTCAAATTTAGGGATCCATATGAAACACATTTTGCACTGAAACAAAACTGACTCAATTCTGAATAGAATAAACATTATTTGGTGCATATCCATGGATATCAAAAACATATAGATGTTAATATAGAAATATTAGACTCTTACTTTATCTACACAATGAAATCAAAATTTGTCCTCAGTATAATTGAATATTTGCGTGCAATTTCTGTGGTATTTTTATATTCTGAATGAAAGATGCACAGTTAAAATGGAGCCTCAATGTCCTGCCTGCGGTTATAGCAATATGGTCACACAATGATTGGTCTTTTTAAATGTTGTGAACACATGATGATCATATCCATGATCAATGAAGACTACCTACTTTTTCCATGCTGCCTTCTGTTCCATTGTACTTCTCCAATGTAAAGTTGCACTGTAGTGTCTGGAGGTATTTCCAGGGTCCAAGTAAGTGGGAATTGAGTTAATAATTCATATGTATCTATATGGTTTAAATCAATGACATGTTTCACGAAATAACATATACTTTTGTCATGTCTGGAATGACTTCTAAAACACTCCTACAACTTAGGAATAGCTCTGTTATTTAATTAATAAAAATATTTTAATTTATTGATTTTTTTCATCATGTGCTCATTATATTTTATTCATATCTGAAATTTGTTTATATTTAATTTCCTTTGGAATAAATATTCAAATTTAGCCCCAAATTTGCATTTATAATTTTATTGCTTTTTTATTAAAAATCCCACAATTTGTTTAAGCTTCTAGATCCATGAGATATAGGCACATGCCTGCTAAAATTTATCTCTTATATCAATATTAAGATATTTGACTATTTAATTTTTTAAGTCTATTTCCTCTAATATATGACTGTGGAGATGATAAAGTCTACAAGACATTTGAAATATTTACTTGTGCTATTAGTATATCATATTTTGCAAGATATCAATTTATTTCTAGAACTTTACATTGAAGAATTTATAGAGTGAAAAACTGTGATTTTCAAATATTTCCATGGCAAATCCTGTTCTCTTCACATCATACAGTTTGACAAGGAAAAACAGTAAATCAAAGTTGGAACTGCTGTGATTGAAACTTGTGAATAAACTTTACCGTAAACCACTTGGACCTCTTTTTAAGCTCCTCTCACATTCAACATCCCCTCAATGAAAATATAGGTTTCTGCAAGTACAGTTTCTCAGTTGTATAAGTGAATAGAGTTTAAAATATCCAGTCACATAAAATACAGTATAAAATCATTATAATGTAGTTGAATCTCCTGATTTAGCCTCACAGTGGTTATGGAAGCCCTAAAGATTGGAGCAATTGCAGTCTAGAGTCACCACCATTGGGCACTTCTCAAGTAAGAGTGAGTTTCAGTGCTGTGCTGGCTAGAACTTTCAGGAGAGTGGCAGCAAATCTATTACTCTGCCGATTTTTGGTGTCTATTTTGCAAGCCTGATCAACAGTATTGGAGGCCAGGGCAATTCTTTTTCTTTTTTCTTTTTCTCTCAAAGCAACATCATTTTATCTTTTTATTTTCAACTTAATTTCCAACTTAAAAGTTCATTATAAAACTTATACTTTTCAGATAAACATATCAAAAACCACATTGCATACAAGTCATAGCTCATATTATCCACAAATTGTGGCACTGTATTGGTAACAGGCTCTTCATTTTCAGCGAAAGAATTAAATGTCCTTCTTCTTCCCCCAAAGCTTCCTTGGTGATATAGTACAGAATAACCTGGGATACCAGCTTCAGTAACCACAGGAGTATCTACAGTCAAAAGTCAGCAGTCAGGGGAAGGTAACACGATCCTAGAGATCATCAAAATAAAAGACAATTCTTATCAACCCACCTTTAATGAAGAGCCAATTTTCTTCCCACAAATTGTTTCCATTTCCTTTGGTAGTAAGAATTTTAGTTTCCCTCCCCTTTTGTGATGTTCCCTGAGGAAGTAGCATGTAATTCATTGATTATTCCCAAATCATTAGAGAGCCTTAAAAAAAAAGTCTTAAAGAGTCTGCTAATTATCTAGGACACCGTACATATTCCCCAGTGAGAAAAGGTAAGGGGCAATTCAAGGAAAGGAACCAAACATAAAGGATCTATACAGTCCCATGGAGACACACATAAGTAAAGGTACTTATTCACTTAGAGTCAATGATTAAAATGAAAATGGAAGAAAAAATTAGTATGTCAGCTTAATCTAGTAAAACTGGAAAAATGTAGTCAAAGAAACAATAAATGAAATTAAAACTATTATATAGGTTATTTTTTTGAATTTGTCATTAAAAGACAAATATGTAGTTGGCACTAAGTTATAAATATAATATTTTTACATACATGTGAAATCTCGATTATGACTTGCATATTCAGGGTAAACAAAGATCAGGTAAACTATGTCATTTTTCTGAAGCACACAATAAATAACTAAAGAATTATTAGTTCTTTACTTGTCCACGTCTCTAAATGAGTGCAATATATTCCTTAACTTTTGATATGACCAACACTTAAAAACAAGATAACAGTAAGTGCTCTTATTATAGTATTTCATGAACTGAGATCCCACCACTTTTGAATAATGTTGATCTAAGTTGTGTTTGATTTTCTGTACGTTTATTCTATTGTCTACAATTACCTCAATTCTTTCTCAATGCTCTTATTGATGGACATTTGAATTTGGGGCTTTTATGAAACAAAATCTATTATAAACATTCTTCTATATTTATGCACATATCAACTAATTTCTGTTAGTTATATATCTAACAGTAGATTATCTGGGTCACAGGGTAAATGTGTATTTAATGTTATATAAAAAACTGCCAGCTTTCAAAATTTACTGTAACATTTTATATCCCAACAGCAAAGTACGAGAAACCCACTTGCTCTACATTCTTTCTATGGATGTGGAGAGGTTTTGTTTTGTTTCCCCTTAATTAGGCATTGAAATTTGTGTAAAGAGGTATCTCATTGTGATTATAATTTACATTTGCCTGCAGATAAACGATAATGAACGGTTTTCCATGTAATTATTGGCGATAAATATATCTTTTATTTTAAACAATCTAAATGTTATGCCCAATTTTAAATTGGGCTTATTTTCTTTTTATTGATATTTTATTTAAATATGCTCTCTTAATAACTTCTTTTTCCATATGCTTATATTGTGAATATACACCATAAATCAGAGATATTATGGGTTCTGTTCCAAACACTATAAAAATTATATTTGCACTATATTTTGTTCTATTGAGTGTGTTATAATATTATGTCTAAAAAAAACAAGGAACATTCTTTAATTAAAATACTTTACTGCTAAAAAATGCTCTCCATATTTGAGCCTTCAGGGAGTCATAATTTATTTTGCTGGTGGAGGGTCTTGCCTTGATCTTTCTGTCTCCTGATAACCCACAGACTCTAACTCTGTGAGTTGCTTAATTTGCTATCAATGAGTTCATGTTATATTTGTTCTTTAGAGACTGGCTTACTTCCCTCAAATAAGTTCTTCAAGATTCATCCATGTTGTCACACGTGTCAAAAGTTATTCCTTCTTATAGATAAGTAATATTCCATTGTATCTACATACCACAATTTGCTTATTGATCTGTTGATGGATACTTGGGTTGCTTCTAACTTTTCTTGCTTTGTTCTTGATGGCTCCTGACTGATCAGGGTGGAGATTGTTGAAGGTTGGGGTAACTGTGACACTTTCTTTA
>JAQZBX010074774.1:0-14705 GCA_029593785.1 Cabassous unicinctus
GGCAGCTGAAGCTGAAACAATGAGGAGAGGGGAGAGAAGGGCCATATGCCTGATTGCCCAAAGATGGGCTTTGGGTAAAAGTGAGTTTGAAAGAGAAGGCAAAGTCTGGTAGGTATTTTGCCGTTCCTTGTGGCAGGAGTCTAGGATCACCATCAGCTGACCTTTGTTGAGACAGCACCTCTGGTGATGCCTTGATTTGGACATTTTCACAGACTTGGAACTGTAATCTTCTACCCTAATAAATTATCATTATAAAGCCAACCCCTCTCTGGTATTTTGCATTTACAGCCTTTGTAAAAATAAAATACCAAGTGTCCAACAATGAATTCTTGTATGGTTTTCTTCTAAATCTATTTGAAATTTGATTTCAATATCATTATTTAATGGATTTGCAGGAATACATTTTACCTCTTGTAAATAGAGGAAGTAAGATTTTGGCCATTAATATCATAAAATCTTTACTCATTTCAGCATTGATTTTACTTTCTTCTCTCATGTTTCTTTTAATATAATAACATCCAATCAAGTAACATAATAAAACAAAATCATGGGCATTGTTGTGGCTAAATACATTACATCTGCTCTGTTATTGAATTAGTTAACACTTCAAAACCTGACTAGAGGAACGTGACCATGCTTTCCTTGTGATACCTCAAAAAAGCCCATTTATCAGCTGGTGAGAACTCCTAGAAATAAGTTAAGCATCCTGCAGCAGCCTATGCAAATTGCATGAAATTTTGGGTTTTACAAAATTCTGTTATAATATAAGTGAAAGTTTATTAGAAATATTTAATAATAAAATCAGAGTATTACTGAAAATTCATGTGATAAAATTATATTAATACATAAGTATGCACATAAATAAGCTTTATATTATGAACAAAGGAAAATACTTCAAAGGAAATACAACTAATGAATAATAACGTTCATGAATAATTTTCATTTTCTTTTCTGAATTTTGTTGTATACTAATTTTTGCATAATGAACAATCAATAATCCTTTAATAGTGTTCTACCTATAAATATAAAACTGTTTCATTGGAAATAATATGCTAGTCCATCTCTGGTAGTTAACTATAGGGCCTTTCTGCAACAGATTAAGGATTACCCCAAATATATCTGCTCTTTTGTCAAATCATAAATTAGAGCATCACAAAAGAATACCAAAAAGTGCTGCTCAACTTTATGTGAATTCTAAGGGGAAGGCAATTCTCTGTTACAAATCTAACATTCCTGCATTAGCCCTTGGACTTTTATCCTTGGCATCGTGTCAATCAATCTTCTTGGAAATTAGTCCCAGAGATGTCCAAATATTTCATTATAAGAAATCCTCAATGTAAGCGATGCCATGACGTTATCATGGCATCTCTTATATTATGAAAGACAAGGAATGCTCTGCTATACCTGTGTACACAGTAGCTCCCTGGTATACTAGTGAGACATAATTTTAAGGTGAACATTTTGTTTGACCAGGACTTGAAGAAAAATTTTATGTCGATTTATTTTACCTCAAATCTTCCTACCCCTCTTTCTCTCTCTTCACCTCCCCCCTCTAATCTATCTATATACTAAAAACATTAAATATCAGTTACCTGAAAGAAAACAAATATCAGAAATTTCTAGCTCCTTAAATGGTTTCAATCTTTTATTTGTAAGAAAAACTTGAGGTGGACAAATTTCTGGACAGATAAGGCTTGAAGAAGTTTTACACCAACTTTGGTTCATGGTAAGAATTAACCTCAAAATTAGAGCATTTTAGCTTATCTCAAAAACTGGTTATGTTATTAGAAAAATTTACATACACATATGCATACCATATAGGTATTAACTAAGTAATGCCAGGATTTGTAGAAAAGGAAATACAGAATTCATGGAATCAGAGTCTTCAAGCAATGAACATACATTGAAAAATATTTTTGGAAAACATTTTGATTATATAATATGTTACAAATATCTTCTGAAAATAAATAGTAATGCTGCTCATTATTATGAATATACCTTAGGTTTTAATTTCTGATCTTTCATTTGTTTTAAATAATATCTGATACAAAAGAACATAAATGATACATTGAAACTTGTTATCAATTTTTTTACATAACCAGACTTTTTTTTTTTAAATAAAATATAAGTAGAAATATAGTGTTATAAGCATGATCTTTGCACTAAACAAATTGTGGTAGAATCACAGAACCAACAATATTTAAAGTTTGTGATTCTGGATAAATTATTTAACTTACTGTTGACTATAACTTGAGAAACGAAACTTAAGTTCTGGGAGAGAAACAAAACTTAAGTTCAGGGCAAGAAACGAAACTTGACAAGCAGCCAACGGGCATGCGCGGCCACTACCCTCCCCCATAACCTAACCCTTTCCCCTGCACTCCTCTCTGTTTCCTCCTACCCAGCAACAACCCATGCCAACCCCAGCAACAACCCACGCCAACCTATCTCAACTTCGCCTGATTTTTTACCGATCAGGTAACACCACACCACCCCTCAACCCTTTATATTGCACTGCACTTCCTCAATAAAGTAGACCTGAGTCACCAGCCTCGTCTCCGCAGTTTCTTTCCTGCGTCGCCCTCCACGCCGGATTCCCCCCACCAGGGGGACCGACCCTCTGCAGCCGAGCCACCCCCCAATTCACACCCTCAACTTACCATGCCCTTTATCTCATCTAAAAAATGAGTCCAATAAAAACATCTATGATATAATATTTTAATCTAGATTAATGTGTTCATAAAAGGATGTATTTATTACAGTGTCTTGTTGATTCTAATTATGCAATATATGAATTCCTATTATATAATATCCAAATGTTGATTAATACCTAATTTATACTTGGTAGTCAAACAGATTTTTTTCAGTCATATTTTCTAAGCAATTCTTTGTTATGAATATCTGGAATAACTAAACTAATTTTTTAAAATGTCTAGTAATTCCTATAAGCAAAAACTGTTTCGAAGATGTTCATACCAGGTAACCCTTTTGATTTCTCAAGAGTTTACAACAGTTGAATGCTATGGAAGGTAGAAATAACACAAATGTGCCTGATTTCAACATTATGGGATTGATAGACTTTTAAGAGATTTGATGGATCCTCTTTATGCTGTTTCTTCTGATTTACCTGATTACTTTGCAAGGGAATTCAGGGATGATACTGATAATTCACCTGGATCTCCAGTTTCACACCCCCAAGTATTTTTTCCCTTAGTCACTTGTCATTCCTTGACCTCAGTTACTCATCCATAGCACACCTGGAACCTGAGAGAACTTAATGACTTGAAACAAGAATATTTCATTCATGGACTTCTCCACCCAGCCCGTGATGTCTTTTTTTTTTTTCTTATTGATTGTCACTGAGTGTTTTCCTCTCTCTTCAATGGCCTATGATCACAATGTAGCAATCTGCAACTCTGTTATGACACTGTTATGTCCAGGGCACTCTGCTGCTGCTTTATCACTGGGTTCTATATGAACCAATCATTTGAACCAGTG
This sequence comes from Cabassous unicinctus, assembly GCA_029593785.1. Taxonomy (NCBI): domain Eukaryota; kingdom Metazoa; phylum Chordata; class Mammalia; order Cingulata; family Chlamyphoridae; genus Cabassous; species Cabassous unicinctus. The sequence goes on from JAQZBX010074774.1 coordinate 3,499, forward strand.
GTTTTATATTACTGGTTTTATTGAATCATTAGTCAATGCTGTTTACATGAACGATTTGCACTTCTGCAACTCCAATGTAATCTATCACTTTTTCTGTGACTTAACCTGCCAGAGAATTTTAGCCCTGTCCTGCTCTGACAATCGTGACACAGAAATCATGATATTCAGTCTTGGTAGTTTAAACATAATGATGTCTCTTACCATTGTCTCTATATCCTGAGGGTCCATTCTTTCTACCATCCTGAAAATTAATTCCACTTCAGAAAAGCACAAAGCCTTCTCTACTTGTGCCTCCAAACTCCTGGGTGTCATCATCTATTATAGCACCATGAGCTTTACTAATTTAAAATAAAACAAGCCCTACCCATTGAGAAGGGGTCAAGTGGCCTCTGTGATTTATGCTATGATGATCCTCATGCTGATTCCACTCATTAATAGTCTTAGGAAAAAAGAGGTGAAAAATGCTTTCCTTAGAGTCATGCAGAAGAGAGAGGGATCAAAACAATTGGAATGACAGTGATGCTGAACATTCAAGTTCATTTCTTCTTTCTTTGTTATTTGGGTGTTTACTTGGTGTCTCTCAAAATAGAGTTGCATTCTTTAATTAGTTTGAATTTCTGTTGAGAAGTTCTCTATTTGACCACACATGATCTGAAACAATTCCAAAATCATAATTTTAGATATACACAGTAATTGGTAGACATGAAATATGTGTTAAAGCTGTGGCTTAAATATATGTGATTTTAAGGGCAACTGATGTGTAAAAAACAAAATTATAAGTAGTATGCTTCAAACTGTATCATAGAAATCCCAGGGCATGTTCCAGTTTCAGAGAATTTTATTAGGGAGAGCAGTTTCAAAAGTAAATTATTCTAAAGAGAGGAAATATAGCATAATCTTAAAGAGTGATATATTGGACTGAAAAATTCAGAGTTAAGATTTCAGATCTGGCAGGTTTGTGCTGTATATCCCTTAGCAAATCACTGAAAATATAAATCTAATCCTTCAACTCTACAAGAAAAATAATTCTAACTCTATAGATTTACTTTAAAGGTTGTATCAGTTGACAAACAAAAGGAATTTAAAGTCTACGATCTTCAGGATGCTTACATTCTTGCAAAATATAAAATGCACAATAATTTTCATTATGGAAATATTCACTGGTGTTTCATAAATATTTTTGGATAATCTTATTAGTAAATAAACAGCTAAAAAGAAAAAGACATTGGTCTTGGAGCAAAATGAAATATTATGGTAGAAATAAAATACTCTCATATTGCAATGCTTTAAGCCCTGATGTTTTATAAATTCATGAGGTTAAATATCTGCATGCATTTATGCCTCTCTTGTGTCTACCTGCTAACCTTTTGAAACCCTATTATTCTATGATTAACTAACAAGCTTTAGTAATTACTATGCCTTTTTAAAATTTTGTTATGATTAAAAAATATTTCCTTTAATCTGGTTTCTGTAAGTTAATGCTCTTTAAAAATGCAATTTAAAAAAATTCTTCCTTGTTATATTTTAAGAACTTTATTAGAGAAAAGATGAAAAGCTCAGAATTCATAATGAATCCAAGTTTTGTGACATCCCATAAATTTTAATCAGGTAGATTGCTGTTATTTCCTTTTAAAAATGCTGATACAGTCATTATTCATGATTGCCAAAACCTGGAAACAAACAAGGTATCCATCAACCAATGAATTGATAAACAAATTGTGGCGTAAAAACACAATGGAGTATTATGCAGCGATGAGATGAAATGAAGTCGTGAACATATGAGAACATGAATGAACCTGGAAGAAATTATGTGAAATGAAGCAAGCCAGACAAAAAAGGACAAATACTATATGATTGCATTAATATGAACTAATTATATCACGTAAACTCATGGAGTTAATAATTAGAATCTAGTCACCAGAAAATATTAGGAGGGTAGAGAGTGGAAAGCTGAGTGTTATTCTGTGCAGAATTGGTAAAAACATTGTTTGTAAATCTTTGGAGATGAATAGACACGGTTAAAGCACATCATGGTGTTTGAAACTAGCAGTGCCATTGTATGGGTATGACAGTGGTTAAAAGGGAAAGTCTAAGGTCATGTATAGTATTAGAAGGAAAGCTAAAAACTGTAACATGGGTCTGTATAAGATAGTAAAACTTCAGGTAAAACACGAATATGGGGGATATTGCATATATAAGACTGTTTTTTACAAAATATAGAAAGAAGGAAAGAGAATAGCAGCTATGTACAGCAGGCGAGGCATAGAGAGATTGAGAGGGGATGAGTTTTGTTTGTTTGATTGTTTTATATTTATTATTATTATTGAAATAATGAAAGTGCTCTGTGGATGATTGGAGTGATGAATGCACAAATATGTGATTACACCGAATACCATTGATTGTACTCTTTAGATGGATTTATACTTTACTAATATGTAACAATAAAATTGATTTGTTTAAAAAAATGCTGCTATGCAATCTGGAATTGCAGTTTTAATATTCTCTACTATTCCAGGTGTATTTAAGAAAGTATATTTCATTTTCCTATATTTGATTATCTCTTCTTAAACTTAAGCATTTGTTATTAGAAATATGTTTCCCTTTAAGTGATTTTTAAAATAATTTTATTGAAGTATATCATTCATACATGGACATACATAAAGAATAAGTATATAGTAAAATTTGTGAAATTACAATATAAATATGCATATTATCATACAAGTCTCCCAAACATTTCCCCACCACCAAAATTTTGCTTTGCGAAATATTTGTTACAAACCATGAAAGAGCATTATGAAAATACTACTACTAACTATAGCCCCCATATCTTATATTTGGTGTATTTTTCCCACAACCCACATAAATATTAACACCCTATATTAGTATTATTTATTTGTTATTGTTCATGAGAAAACATTCTCATATTTGTCCTGTAAACACAGCCCATCATCTACCACTGGATTTTCTCTGTTCTACAGTCCCAAACTTTGTACAATCAATTCAAAGTGCACACTCAGTGTCTCTCATTTTCATCCGAGTTGTGATGTCATCAACTCAGTCAATTGTAGAATTTTCAATTATTTCAAAAGGAAAATTCTCATATTCTCCAAGACCCCCATATTGTTGCTACTGAAAGAATATCTTCTTGTCATTTCTGCAAAATATTACAGTATAAGTTTACTATCATCTATAAGTAACTTTAGTTTTAATTTTCCTGTGAATTACCATGTTCTTAGCACTTTTAAAAGCAGAACATTCCTTTATTTAAAATAGTCTTCATTTTGCTATATTTAATTATTTCTATTTAAACCTAAGCAATGGTTATTAGAAATGTTTCATTTCAAATTATTTTTTAATATTTTGATTAATATTGAGGTATTTTTTGTATAATTATATTTGTTTACTTTCTTAAATGATTTTTCAAATATTAAAATAAAGTTCAACTTTTTTTAAGATTAAAATATTAATGAATTTTCTCAAGTTCTTCACTGTTTATTAACTTATTTAAATAATTTAAATGTGTATAATTTCCTGTATGTCCTTAATTCATAAAAATGTTTACCTTGTAAATAATATCCTTATAAACTACTATATTAAGATTTATTTTTCTTTGAAATCTATGTGTCTAGAATATATATTTATTAAAATTCCTTTTGGTTTTGTTTGCAATTAGCTATGTCTTTGATAAGCATTGATTTATTTTTTAATTATTTTTTTTATTTTTAAAGAAGCATTAGATTATATAAATATTACATAAAAAATATAAGGGCTTCCTATATGCTCCACTCTTTCCTCCCACACTTTCCTACATTAACAACATCCTTCATTAGTGTAGTACATTTGTTATAATTGATGAACACATATTGAAGCATTGCTATTAACCATGTGCTATAGTTTACACTCTGTCCTGCACAATTTTGTAAGTTATGACAAAATGTATAATGACCTGTATCCATCATTGCAATGTCATGCAGGACAATCCCACAGTCCACAAAATATCCCCATGTTACACCTATTCTTCCCTCTCCCACCCTTCAGAACCCCTGGTGGCCACTGCCTTTATATCAATGATAAGAGTTCTTACATGGTTAGAATAAAATAAATCTACAGTAGAATAAAAATGAGTCTACTTTAGTCCATTTTTCATTCCCCCATCTTGGGGATTCTGGGATGGTGATACCCACTCTGCTTCTAATTGAGAGGGGATTTAGATACCCTGGGGAAGATGGATGGAACTATCTTGCTTGCAGTTGCAGACATTCTCTGTTCCTTGGGATGGGAGTTGTCCATTTATCATCTCCTTGTTAATTGTCCTAAGTGAGTCCAATGAATTGGAGAGTAGGTGTTGCAAAATACACTACCTTCCTCCCACACCCTGCACTTGGTAGATGACCCCTGGGGATAAGCCACCCTGGCATTGAGAGATTATTATCAAGCACCAACTAGCAATGTACCTGGAAAAAGATCTTGACCATAAGGGGGAAATGGTAAAAATAAATGAGATTTTATGGCTAAGAGATTTCAAAGTGAGCCAGGAGGTCATTCCCGAGGTGACACTTATGCAAATCTCAGCAGGATCTCTTTGCCCCAGTAAACAATACTTCAAATAGCAGGGCTCCTGAGGGCTCTAAAGACATCCAGACACAATAAACAGGGAAGACAGCTCAGCAATTCAGCACACTGTCAGTGGGCCTTACTTTGAAATGTTTGCTCCCTAACGTAACAGAATTAGACTCATGTATAGGTTCTCCACACATATCTCTTCTGCCCCTTTATTGTAATTAGCACTATACTTAATAAATATATGTCCCATGTATTTAAATTTTGGTCCATCAATGTGCCAGTTGGGCCCTGAATTTCAGCAGAGTAGCATTTATTTTTTAATAACATATACTTTAAACTAATATCTCATCTTGTACAGACATTGTGTCTTTTCTTATATTTATAGGCCCTTTATATTTTCTGGTTTGCTTTATGAACTGTGCTGGCCATGCATTCATTTGTGTACATTTCTATGATTTAGAAAATGTATGTTTTTGGTTTTTGTTGACAACAATGGTCAACAAATTTTTCTAAATTTTCAGACAGGAGTAAGTTCTAGAATTGCTTATGACTTTATTAAATTCAGTCTATCATGTACTCTTATAATATATTCTAGAAAAGATTTATGATGCTATTGAATATATATAATTGGAGAATGTGAAAACACTAGTATATTTACATTGTCCCTTTATTTGACCTATTTATGTTAGTGCATGTCATATTTTTTGTATGATGTGTTCTGAAATATCTTTAAGACAAAATCTTTTTCTTCATAGTGGTATGTCAAAATTCTATGTACTGTAAAGGAAATAAGACTGGAATAGGACATCACAAAATATGAACATTAGATTTCCTTGAAAATAATTGATGTTGTATAATAGCAGTAAAAATAGATTATATTCACTAAACACTAACTTCTAGACAATATTAAAAAGACTTTATGTATTTAATTAACTTAGTTTATCTACACAAGATAACTCTAAGGAAAATATTTGCAATATCTAAAATTTAATCTCAGGTAATGGAAAACTATCCTCCTACTTGCTCAGGCAAAGACTTAAGACTCAACCTGGCATTTTCTTTATCTCATACACTTAACATCAAATTCTTCAGGATGTCATACTGATTCTATGCAAAGAATGTATTTGGAATGCGACTATTTCTCAACATATCTTTCGCTATGAACCTGGCCAAAAAATTCATCTCTCAGTCTTTAAATTATTGCCACAGATTTCTAGATTGTCTCCCTCTTTTCTGCCTTGTACGCCTTGAGTCTATCTCAATGTAGAGACCACTGTGTTGCTGCTAAAACATAGACTCTATCATGTTACTTTTCTTCAAATAACCTGTAGCACTTCCCATCATATTAAGAGAAAAATAAATTTTTTATTAGAGTCTACAGTTCCACCATGATCTTGCCCCTATTTCCTACTTCTGTGAACTCCTTATTTTTGTGTCTATCATGCTCACTTAGGAGTGGCCACACTGTTCTCCTCACTCTTTCCTACACACGTTAAGTCTGAAGCCTGGAATATTTGTATTTTTTCTTCTTCCTGAACTTCCTTTTTCCAAGATAACTGCATGGGTCTTTTCTCATTCACTTCCTCTTAAGACCATCCCTTACAACCTATTTAAATTTACACAAGCCCAATCCCTCTTCAATGTTGCACTTGTTTTCCATGGCAGTTATCCAGATATAATATTCTATATATTTTTCTTGTGTCTTTTGTTTCTTTTCCGCTTTCCTCCACACTGAAATTTCTTTGTTCACAAGATATTTGCCAATAATGTTCAATTCTGTATCCCCAACACCTAGAAGAGTGCCTCAATAAGTTTACTGAATGGATTAATTTTATGGATGATGAAACTGGGACACAGAGAAGTTTTATAAGTAGTTCATAGTCAGTCAAAAGGTTAAAGGACAAGCTCAAATTTGAAGCCAGTCAGACTGATTTTAGAGCTCACATTCTTTATCACCACTTTATCATATAACATTTTTCTGAAACATGTTACTACTCTTATCAGAGTTGAAAATATATAATACATTATTTCATTATGTTAAAAAGTATTAAGAAACAAGCAGGTTTTTGAGAAGGGTATGTTGCTAGCAGTCCTCACTAGAGCTGTTAATAGAAGATAGTGTAATTTTGTAAATAGCTGCAAAATATTCTCAATCTTTCATTTATAGTCCTATTTGCAGAAAGAAAGAACTCTGTAAAGAAAAGAGTGATTTAGCAGGTGATGTGATTGGGCTGGAGAGACAACGTGCATTAATCAGGTATAGGCTGGTTGTTGTAAGAAAGGGCTTGAGAGTGGCTCAACATAAGGGAAAGTATAATTGATGGGTATAACTGTCAGATTTTAGATGACTAGGCTTGTAAGTGGCTCTTTTCTCTGAGGTTATCCTAGAACTCATATTACTTCTATATTATTATTCTACTATATCCTAAGATGTTTTCCTCTTCTGCATGGTTGAAGAGGTCCACATCCAGTCTGAAAGAAAGATGATATTTTCACATTTGGAAAACAGTTTCAGATTTTTTGTAATTTGGATAGTTTTTAGGAAAAATACATTATCTTTAATAAACATATTACTAAAGGAGTAACACAGTTTTTCTTATGTGAGCTTTTATGGAACTGTACCTTTCCAAAGTTAATGACTAAACGTGGTCTATAACATTCTCTTACTATCTTTTTAATATTTGCTTGCCACTATAATGATACCCTTATTTTAATCCCTTTTCATTGTAATTTTTTCTTCTTAATGGTTTAACTAGTGATTATTCTATGCATATTTATTTTATCAAAGTCTTCTTAAAATAAAATACCACATAACTTAAAAATTTAGAACTGTAAAATAGAAATTCAATCCTTATTTCCCATTTTTTTTATTTTTCTTACATAAATTTTATTTTTATAAATGATTTAAACCCAAAAATTCATCAACCTAGTTTTCTTTTAGGCAATTATTTTTAAAGCCATTAAAATTTTTCAAATCAAATTTTACCTTCATTTTCAAATTTTTAGCATAATTTATATCTCTGTTTAGACAAAATCTCCTTCTGTTATCATATTCCTGCATCGACAGTCTTTAAAGCATAAGAGTGAATGTGGGCGTCTGTGTATTAATGTTCCTAAAAAAAATCTTAATTTTGTTCTTATATTTGAAAGTTGTTTTCAGTGGGTATTTAATTCTGAAATGTATTTTCAATACATTTCAATACTTTAAATATATTTTTCAATATATTTTTCCATTATCTTCTGGCTTTTATCATTATTGATGGCAAATCTCTTATAATTACTAGGATTTTTACTTCTGTATGTGATATGTATTTTCCACTGACTGCCTTTATAATTGTATACTGACCTTATTTTTCAGCAGTCAGTCTGATGAATCTCAATGTGTTTTATGTTCAGTTGATTTGCTTTATGTATTTATCCTTCTGGGGGGCTCACTGATATTTGTATCCCCATGTTTTGAAGTCTTTGCTTATTTTTGGAAAACTCTTGACCTATGTCTCCAGAAATATTTCTTCTGGTTGATTTCCTCTCTCTTCTTGTTGCTGAACTTTAACTATATGCACATTAAAATGTTTGATATTGCTCCACAGCTCTTGGATAATTTTTCCCTGCTCTGTTTTTCTTTATATTTCTTTCTTTTTGGACAATTCTTATCAGCTTATCTTCAAGTTGACTCCTTCTTTTCTCAGTTCTGCTGACACTACTGATGAAATTTGTTGAAGGAATTCTTCATTTCTGATATTGTGTTTGTTTCTGAGTGTTTTTTAAATTTTTATTTCTAGCCATTCATTGTACACTATCTTATAGAATCATCTCTCTGATGAAATTTCCCATGTATCTACATGTTGTTTATCCTCTCAGGTAAATATTTTAAACTAGTAATTGTCAATACTCTTTAGTAAAAAACACTAGGTATACCTGTGGTTCAACAAGTTGGCTTTATTAATACTGTGAGGAAGAACACAGGACAGGAGGAAATAAGCAGTTTCTAATTAAGAGAGTGTTAGAAATAATCTATGATAGGATTTAGGCTTTGATTGGATAATGAAGGGGAGGGTATAGGAAACCTAAGCATGTTATAGGTTGAATGTTCTCAGAAAGAAGGAATAAATTATATGATTAGGTATCTCAACAAATCTTATCTATTGTTAAGACTAAAGTGTGACTAAGGCTGTAGTTGGCAAAGTAATAACAGTGGTTCATTTGGTAAAAGAGGAGGATCCTTGGTATTTTGTGAGATGCAAGGTGTTCTTGCCTGCCCCCAGTCTTTCTCAAGAACACTTAGTAGAGACTTGTAGAGAAGACACTGCTGGGGAAGGCAAACCACTTGAATCTATGTTACTCTTCTTTTTCAGACATCCCCTCTAGTCTACACTTGACTTTAAAACTGCATTATAATTCAGATGATTTTTTCATAGCTACTCGTACCATGGCCACCTCTGTTTTCTACCCAAAGACAAGGTAGAAATGATTCATGTGTCATATCTCTTTGAAGTTCTTGTTCCTCTTTGGAATTCAAATTATTTGGATGATTGCACACTCAAATTTAGGGGGGCTCATGAAAAGTTATGCTTTTTCAGATAATCTGTGTTTTTACAAATTTTCAGAGACAGAGCAATATGTTTTAAGATTTCTACATCATAGTATAAGTGGAAGTTCTATATTCTTCTTTCCATTCTATCCAGTGCAGATGCTTCAAATATTTTCTTTCTGGATAAGTCAACACTTTCCTGTATAATATCTACCAAGGGTTCTAGTTCCGTACCTTAAAAATGTACTGGAACTTCTGAATCATTATAGATTTAACAGATCTCATTCACTTTTCTTTTCCAAATGTTTTCTTTCTTTTTTGCCCAATTCTTCCTGTTCCTTCTTCTCTTTTATTCTTCTCTTTCTCTTCTTTCCTGTATTCCTCCTCTTTGTCCTCCTCCATCTTTTTCTTATTCCACTTCAGATTTTATCATTTAATTGCCAAGGATAGAAAATAACAAAACAAAACTGCAGATTTTACATGTATCAACCCTCTGAAAGATTTGTCAAGTCTAGTGAAAGCAATTCTCCACTACTTCTTAAAACATTCTTTTCTCTCTTATTTCTACAGTTGGTTTAGTGAAGACCATGATTACTTCGTGAGGTATGGTCATTTTACCTCACTGATTATTAGGTAATAATCAGTTGATACAGGGAAAAGATCATTTCCTTTTATTAATTCTATGTAATTAAGTGCTAAGAAGCAGGGACTCTTTAGTCAAGAAACAGTTCTGAATGCTGTTATCACTTGTATGTGCTATGTGGATTTGAGCAAATTACTGAAAATTTATATGCCTCTGTTTTCTCATATGTTATTTGTGATAGTAGGTAACAAAAGACTTCTATCTTAGAATTGTTACGGAGATGAAATGGGTTAGTATACATAAAACATATATATATATATTCAATTAAAGAATAAGCTGCATAAAAGTGCTAACTATTGCTATTAATTATTACTCATTTCTTGACACACAATTTATTATATACTAAATAAACTATATGTTGCAAAACCTACATCACACCCTGGGGATTCCAATGTGTGGTTAGGCAAAACCACACCTTTATTCAAGTTCCAGTGTCAGTGTAGTGATAGATCTATATTGTAATCAAACTTTCATGCCAACAAATATTAAATTATGAGTGTTTTAAGTGATAAAAAAAAGTCCAATATAAGCAATGTAAGTCTAAGAAATCTTTATGTTGAGCCAATTGAGCTGAGCTTTGAAGACTGAAAACTTACTAACTTGAGAGTTTAAAATACCATTTTACCATATTGACTTCATGAATAGAAAATCAAGGGTATGGTTTATTCCCAGCATTTTGTTTCTACTTTACTAGGAACTAAGGTGAGAGTGCAATTTCAGTGCAGATTAACTTAATATGAGTTTGTCTAGTTTGTGAACTGAATTATTGGTGAGACATTAATAGGCAAAAGTGAATGCATCCTGGGTTCTAGTGCTCATCTCTTTCTCATAGAAAAATTATTTTTGTTAATTTGAAAGAGTAAAACCCAACTGATAAACCTGGGTCAAACCATGACTAAAGTTTCTTTTGATAATTTAAAAACATGATTTGAATGGAAGAAGTCATAAAATGATACTGGAGTGCATATTTTTTAAAGGGACAGGTATTTAGAAACACTTTTGAAGTATTTTTCTCCTTTATTGCAGAAAATTCACCCTAAAATATCATAATAAAGAAAATACATTTTAAGATGCTGTGTTTTCAAATATGATAATTTTTATAGTATAACTTGATATCCACATTATACACAGTTTTGTCTCTGAATATTTGTTTTTTTTCGAGAGGAGTTTTGAATATATTTTTAAACCACACTCTATAACAAAACATGGGTTTGTTTCAAAAAACATATATGAGGATCATTGGGGGGTGTCAGGGATGGGGGATTCATGGAAGCAAGTCCATCTGAATATACATGAAAGATATATAAAATTGTTCAAATGATCAAGGGATGGGGCATGGTCACGGTGGGTAGACAATTACTCAATGAGGAAATCTGAATTCCCACCCTGGAGAGCTCTGCTACATTCCCCAAGGGAGCAGCAACCATCCCCAGAGTGCAGAGGCAGTGTCTGGCAAAAGAGGATGGCCCA
>JAQZBX010074775.1:0-14695 GCA_029593785.1 Cabassous unicinctus
CCTGTCCAAAAAATCTATGTAGATATTGAACATGTGAATACATTGTTAAGAAACTTGATATAGTTGTCATAAAGAGAAGAGCTGCACATGATGATATAATGATTCACCACAAAACAAATTAAAAGGAAATACTTTGTACTCTAAACACTGTGGAATAAATTTAGAAATCAGTAACAGAAGTATACATTTAATATTTCTACACATTAGAAAAAAACAATAAATCTTTGAAATTCATGGCTTAAAAGATAAATGGTTTAAAGTAAAAATGAATACATTTTCAAATGATGGATAAAGAAAACACAGTACATAAACTTTTTCAGAGGCTGGTAATACTGTTTTAAGAGGAAATTGCATAGCCTTAAATGAATGCAATGGCAAAGAAGAAAGGCTGAATGCTTAAAAGATAAAGGCACGCATCTTAAGAGTGAGAAGGAAAAGAAAAAATAAATTAATCCATAGAAAGAAGAAAAAGTAAAATAAAAAATAAAAATAAAACCTATAAATTTATGGATTATAAAATAATGCTAAATAAAGAGATTAACAAACTCAAAATTTAGGTTTACAGAAGATTACTCTTTGCCAAGGGAAGGATGACAAACATATCCAATATCAGAAATAATAAAAGAAATATCATTAAAGAGGAAATAAAGAGATAAAAAGAATCCTATAGCATCATTAAGTCAATATATTTCAAAAGTTAAAATATGGTGTATATGGGAATGCTGTCATTGTTACATGATTTTTCTTTAAACCTACAACTTCCTCATCTGAAAAATGAAATTAAATTTTTAAAAGTTTGATTAAATGGATAAATCCTTACAAGAAGCATAATGATAGAATCTGACAGCCATTAGAATAAGTGAAATAAGGTAGACACAAAAGAGGACGGATAATATAATTCCATTAATAAGTAGTGCTAAAGAGATAAAGGTAATTGATATATTGACAAGTCAGAAAAGTATCTACCTCATATCAGCATTCCCTTAAAAATGTAAGGAAATTTAATTGGATGGGGAAGACATCCCATGATTCGATCTGGGTGCTCTTTCTGTGGATATATCCATTCACAGTACAAATAAAATATAATATATGTGTTTTATATCACAATGAAAAGGTGAAAAAATTAATACCTCTGTGAAATCTGGAAGCCCTTTGAAACCTGTCTCTATTTCCTCCATAAAAATTAGTCAGTCTATACCTTCAATTGCAGGTTATGATAAATAGTTTTCTAAAACATTCAATTTCCCCTAGATGTTCCAATTTGTTTACATAGAATCCTGTGGTAAGATGTTAAGATTCGTAATGATTTCCCTTTCTCTTTCTTATTATTGCAATTTCTATTTTTGACCTGATTAGGTTAGATGGAAATTTACTGTATATTATTATACTATTCATTGGTCCCAAGGATCAGCCCATAATTATTAATTTTACTATCCTTGTTTTCTAATTGCGTAATTAGCATGGTATTCTTTCCTTATTTCTTGCTTTCACTTCCTTTTGTTTTATTCTGCCATTTTCTCTTTTCTGAAAAGTTGATGCATGTATTAGTCAGCCAAATGGGTGCTGATGCAAAGTATCAAAAATCTGTTGGATTTTATAATGGGTATTTATTTGGAGTAGAAGCTTATAATTACCAGTCCCTGAAGAGTCTGTTGCTACATGTTAACTGAAGATGGCAAGTCGTGTCTGTGAGGGTTCAGTCTTCCTCCTTCTTCTTAAGGCTTTGTGGTCCCAGTTTCTTCCAATCTCAGCCATAGGCTGGCATAGGGCTCATCTCTCTCTTCAGGGCTCATTTCTTTTTAGGCTCAGCTGCTCTATTCTCTTCAAAAGGTCAGCTGTAGACTATCAGGCTCATTTCTCTTCCTCGGGCTGTGTCTATGAGCACTCCCTCATCAGGTGTATCTGCTTCTGTGTATCTATTTTCATGTGAGAGTCTCTTTTATCAGCCCACCAAGGGTATGGGTCACTCTAATAACATGGTTGTATCAAAGCCCTAATCTTAACATAATTTAATCAGATGTCTCAGCTGAATCTAATACAATGAAAAGGTTATCATGCCCACAGGAAATACCAGTTTATAAACATAATCTTTCTTTTTGGAATTTGTAAATAATATCAAACTGCCATAAGGCAGAAGATTGTTTTTTATTTAGCTTTCCCTTATTATTAGAAGAAGTATTCAAGTACTTGTGGTGGTGGTATTATACTTTGAACTTGGATTAACCTGTATTATGTAGATTCCAATATATATTTTATCACTGTATTTTAGACAATCAGCAATAGTGTTTGATGTTAGATAAGGGTTTTTTTTTAGACCAAAGTGGAATGGTCAATTTTATTCATAATTTAAAATTAAAGTGAGCACATATTACATTTTATTAAAAAGTGCCAACTGTCTTATTTACTCTATTTTGAATTATGATGTTTCCTTTGTAGCTTCCTGTGAAGGTTTAGGGCTTTGAGTGGATCCAAGAAAAGATCATGTTCTTGGGGTTAATCCATTCCTGTGGGTATGGGACCTTTTGGTTGTATTGGCTGCAGGTGGGGGCCTTTTATTAAATTGCTTCTGTGAGGTTTGACCCAAAGTGAGTCTTTGTCCTCTCACTGGAGTCCTTTATAAATGGAGGACAGAAAACAGAGATACATAGAGAAAAGCAGCAGAGACAAAGAAACTCAGAGGCTGAGAGAACTGGAGGAGAGGGGAGAGACAAGACAGATGCCTAATTATCCACAGCTGAGTTCTAGGAGAGAGCTTCATTTGATGCATTGATTAGGACAGAGATGCCATTATGCCCTGACATACACCTGATTGCCCACATCTGACCTTTGAGAGAAAGAATCTTTAGATGACACTGCCATGTGCCAATTACCACAATGGACCTTCAGTGAGACAGCTTCTCCAATGATGCCTTGATTTGAAAATTTTCACAGCCTCTGAACTGTAAGCTTTTGACTTAATAAATTCCCAATATAAAACCAACCCATTTCTGGCATATTGCTACCAGCAACTTTTCAGCAAACAAACACTTCTTACATAACACTTTTATTTTGAAGCTTGCTGCATAATTACATTTAGGAGTGTGCATAATATAGATACATAGTGTAGAACAGAATTTAGCTTTATGAGCTGACAATGTTTCTGCATATTTTTATAGGTTAATTAAACAATTTTATATTTATTGACTAGAAATATTCATTTAGTTTTAAATCTCTTATGTTAAATACATGAATGTTTTAGTATATTTTATCTATATATTAAAAATGTTTGTGTTCTTTACTTAACATTTTTAGTAAATTAAAATCCATAAATAAACGTGCAGATACTGTGGATTAATTTTCACAAACTGAGCAAACCTTTGTAATTGTCACTCAGATCAAGCAATCCATCACCCCTTGTATTCCATAATTCTTGTTTATTTTCCTTTCCCATCAGTAAAATGCCACCCTGCATGGCCCCATCCAATGACCACTCTCCTGGCTTCTAACTATACATATTATTTGGACAGTTTTGAACTTTATGTACATGTACTCATACAATTTCCATTATATATATGGAACAGGAGAGACAAGGTGGCCATCACAAAGGACCCTGGAAATGACATCCATGCACTGAACTGGCCTAAATTTTTTTTTCTTGAGATGATAAGAGGACATTTATCTTATTTATGCTAAAATATAATCTGTCATTGTTGAAGGCATTCTTCTCAGTTAATTGTAGATGTAATTAGCCATAGAGGCAATCAAATTACTGATGATTTAAATCCAGGAAATATCCTCACAGTAACAATCAGAACAGGATTTGCTTAACCAAAAAACTGGACACATTACCTTAATCATGACAGTCCATCCCTTGTCTACTTGGCACCCATGCATATTTCCTTAAACTATACTTAATCTCTAAGTATATTATTTCTAAGTAGAAATAATAACAGTCATATTTTTGCCTAAAAATACTCAAATGCCTTGCTTACAGTTGGAAACACACTTTCTCAAAAAAAGAGTTCAAATCCTTGGGCAATATTCGTTCTTAAATTTGCTTCCTTCTTCCACTGCCAGCTCATATTCCTTTACCCTCAGCAAGCAACTTAACTGGCCATGGTTCTTTGCCTGGTGGAATGAGCCAAACATTCATTCCTGAAGTTTTGGGTCCATTAGTAATCCTTCAAGGATTGGCATGTTGCAGTTTTCCATTTACTTTAAACACAGGTTATGGTAAAACTAAAACACACCTTAGCAGATCTCCTGTGTTCCAGGCAAACTCTTCTTTACCTTATTTTGTAGTAGCAGTCTTATTTCCCCTTGATAATCAAGATTACTCACCTAGTCAATACAGTAATTCCCTTATTTGAATGTTTATCCAGAGGCATGAGGAGCCCAAAGTAGCTGTTTGGCAGTGTTATTTTCTACTTCAGTAGAATCATTGTGTTTCTGGGTAGAAGCACTCATGTTTTTGTATCTAAGCCTGTATTCCAGCAGAGCTTAAGGTTGCAGGCAAAGGAAGAAGGAAATGTTCCTAGTATTTACTAAGAGTAATAGTGAATAATGCCACTCCCATTTCCACCCCTTGATTCCTGTACCCATGAATCCTGGTTATGAAAGAACCAGCACTACAGAGTGGACACTGCTTTAGAGCATATACAAGCTCCTGACTCCAGCAATGAAAGATATTGGCACCCAGTTGTCAAAGTAACTGAGTCTTCAAAAGATCATTCCACACTCTAGCAATTGAGCTGCTTCAAGATGATAGGGAACATTCTAAGTCCAGTGAATTATTAATACATGAGCCTGTGCCCATTCCAATCTTTCATTTGCCATGAAATGGGTACCTTAATCAGCAGCAGTGCTGTGTAGAATACCATGAAGGTGGATAAGATGAAAGTCCATAGTTTGGGAAGAACAATTGAACACAGGATAGCCAAACCCATATCTGGCATATGTGTCCACTCCAGTTAGAACAAAATACTGCCCCTTCCATGATGGAAGTGGTACAATGTAATCAACCTGCCACCACATAGCAGACTGAACACTTCAGTGTTTGGTGTCATATTGGGGACTGAGTGCTGGTCTCTGCTGGTGGCAGACCGGACACTCAGTAGTGGCTGTAGCCAGGTCAGCCTTTGGAAATGGAAGTCCATGCTGCTGTGCCAATGCATAACCTCCATCCCTAGCAACATAGGCATTTTGTTCATGAGCCCACTGAAGTGGTTGTGGAATGCGGCTGACTGGTATCTACAGAAGAGGTATTCTTCTCTAGTTGTTTATTAAAATCTTTCTCTGCTGAAGTCACCCTCTTTTGAGTATTCACGTAGGACTCAAATATCTTCATGATGTTTGTCCATTAGAAAGGTTTATCTGCATAACTTTCCCCCAGACCTCTCTGTCACTGATTTTTCAATCATGACCCTTCTAAATCTTGACCATCCAGCCAAATCATTGGGCACAGCCCATGAATAGTATACAAAGGTAAGTCTAGTCATTTCTTCTTCTTAGCAATATGAACAACCAGGCCCACTGCTCAAACTTCTGTCCACTTGGAAGATTTTTCTTGACCACTGTCCTTCAGGGTTGTCCCAGACAGTGGCTATAGTACTGCAGCTCTCCACTTTCATGTGGTGCCTGTATATTGTGCAGAACCATCTATAAACCAGGCCTGATTTTTTTTTTCCTCAGTGAAATTATTGCAATGAACTCCCAAAGAGGCAATAGTAGTGCATGAGAAAAAAAGAAGGCAATGTAGCAAGAATATGGGACATGTGTATTAGGGAAACTACTTCATGTAACTTACTTTAGCCTTTAGGGCCTGCTCAAGACCAATCTCATAAATACCACTTCTATTTTATATTGGAACGCTGATGTCCATTCACATTTTTATGATTTGTTTGGTGAAACATGAAGTCCATGAGGGGCAACACAGACCTTATGGTAACTTGGTGGCCCATGGTTAAGCATCCTATCTCTATTAAGCCCCAGCAGCAGATCAAAAGCGGTTTTGCAAAAGAAGAGTATTTATGTGCAGAGGATGGCAGTGATTTTCTCCAAATTCCTTAGTGTCTGTGCTGTGATTCTCCTATGTAGAGCTCCTAAAGATTTCATTCAGCCTCTCTATTTGCCACTAACACTACCCCTGCACTCTTAAAGGTTTTTATGGTGGCACTAAACTATGCAATCTCTCCAGGAATGTGGTATTGCATTTAATTTATTTTACTAGGTATAGGGAGATCTAGGGGCTTCCAATTGGCATTCCTTACCATGATAGCCCTCAGTTCACAAGCCGGGGGACAAATGTTGGGATTCTGTCAATTTCTGAATATGTCCATTCCAATTATGTTTTCTGTAATTGGGGTAATAACTATAGGAATGATTCTGGGGAAACAATGGACCCAATTTGCAACAGAACTGAGTTAGACCTCCGTTGATCACCTGAACTCCATAAGACCCTATTCTGACTGGTGGACCACAGTGACTTTTTGAGTATCCTAGAATTAATATCACTTTTAAGGCAGTGTCTAACTATCCCCCAAACATCTGATCATTTCCTTTTCCCCAATGCATAGCTAACCTCATCAAAAGCTGTATGTCCCTTTGGGGAATACTGGGAGGGGGTGGTTATTAATATAAATTTTTGGCAGTGTAGTGGGTCCTTTTCCAAGAGGATCCAGCCTTCCCTTTATTCAAGAAGACCTTGGTCTGTAATCTATCTCAAGTCTGGGAATTGATTAGGGGCTGTGTCTCTCTGTTTTTGTGATTCAAGGTGGACTTTTAGTCACTTTAACTAGATCTCTTTACTTTATAGAGGTCAAGGGAAAATCTAGTGGATTTCCCATATATTTTACTTCTAGATTCCACAGCATGTACTAGCCAATGCCATAGTTCTCTATTCTGATTTCTTATTTGATTCTACTGCCCACTATGATATCTAAACCATCCTTGTCTTTGGTGATTAAGTGCTTCCACTTGGCTTCTGCTAACTCATTATTCTCATTGTGTTTAAAGTTCAAAGTTCACTGACAGCAATTCCCACATTAATATCTAACCTAGAAAGAAGAGCAACCACAGAGCTTGTCAGGGAGGATGGAGTTATTCCTCACATTCCTGGTGAAAAGTGTGTCCTATGGACATTCCTGGGGTGAGAAGCAGCTCTTTCATAATAAATCCACTCTAATATTGCAATCTCTCTAAGCCTTTTGATTCCCTCGCCTACATTATATGAAGGCATTTTTCATCATTCAACTTCAGGCAATATGGGTCATCTTTTGATTCATGCTTCAGCCAAGCATCCAAACAAAATGTTACAGCCCTTTCTAACTCCTCAATCTACAACATTGAGTCCAGAATCACTGCTTAGTGGGTGCATAATGATAAACTCAGCCTGATCCAACTTTATGTTCTTTCCACAATTACCCAAGCCTTTAATATCCATTCTCAAACATATACCTCTGATTACATTCTATATAAATGTGGAAAATAATGCAATTCTTTTGGAGTGTGGAATACCTCATCATTGGTCACACTTTGTACCTTACTTTTGGGGCTTGTTGAGATATCTGTCCAGTTACAGGTCTAGAAGAAAAGAAGGGTGGTGGGGTGGGTCATGAAAAGAAATAAAAGTGCCATGCAAGCCATTTAGTTTGAAGCCTCCCATTGCAGCTTCATCTGGTGAAACAGGATTAATCTCCTCATTAATTATCTCATATTTGAGGGCTGTTTCCTCATGGGAGGTGATTATTTGTTTATCAGGCACATGAGGATTAATTTTTTCAGGCAGAGATTGCATGGTTGATTCTGCAGGAAAATTTGGAGTTTGAATGTGTGATTCCTCAGGGCAGACTATTACCGGTTTACCTAGGAAAAACAGCAGAATCTAAGATTTCAATGTCCCACCATCATCATTATGAACCCATATGATCCCATTCCAATTTTCAGGATCCCATTCTTTTCTAGTCAATGCCTTCACTTTGACAACAGACACCCTGCAAGTTTTGGAATTCAATCTATGTTGTAAGTCAGCCACTCACACAATAAGACTCTTGATCTCATTTATAGAAATCTCAAGTCTGTGGATATAAAAAATAAGATTTTCTTTCAAAGTATTCATAGAAATTTTCATGTCTTTCATACAGTGCTTAAGTTGGGAATTTGAGTCCTTCAGCTCATCCCTTTCTTTTACAACTGTATCCAGTGTATTTGGTAACACCATTCAAGATCATTATCCTTTTTCATTCCACAAAACTTTGTTAATGTGTCAAATATACTCTCAGTCAAAGCCTTGCCTCTTAGAAACATTTGAATAGCCATATGCAGTGGAAATATTTTTTTGCTTCCCTAATGCCTACCCATGCCAAGGACTGTGAGTGCTATCTTGATTGTTGGAAATAGAATCATTATTGCATTTGAATATAGTCAGAATAGAGAGCTAATCCCCCAAATCCCAGAATCAACTGAGAAATCTCATCCTTAGATTCTATTTCTTGAGAACTACTCCTAGCACCAAAATCTGTAATGAATATATTATGACATTTATTATAGAAATTGGATCTTTTGACTGTGGGGATGGGCAAGTACAAATTCCCTAGTTGCAGGTCACAAGCTGGGAATGCCAATAAAAGTTTGTGATGCATTTCCCTGGAGAAGGTGACTGCTTGAAATATAGTTGGAAATTCTCCCTTCTGACTGCTGAAATCATGCCTTTTGTTTCTAAGAAATTTAAATGATTGCATGAGACTTACTCATTGCCAAAGCTAATCTCCTTAGTTGGTAGTAGATGTAATAGGCAATAGAAGCAAAGAACTTACTGACAATTCAAATTCGTGAGATATCCTCACATGAATAATTAGGCTAATGCTTTCTTAGCCAAAAAACTGGACATCATAACCCAAGCAAGTTGACATATGAACTTAACCATCACGATTACCAGAAAATGTGCTATTGTAAGTTACTTATAATTTTATATGTATATATAAATATATATATGGCAATTTATATGGCATTTTGCCTGCATTCTTAATGTAGGTTATTTGTTCCCTATTATGTACTGGTCTCACCAAATATTTATTAATTTCAATAGTTTTTTTTTCTTTTAAAGATTGTATTAGTATTTTAGGGATTAATTTTTGGCTTTCTTTCACCCCTTTGTTGTATATACTTTTTCTATTTTGTTTATTTATGCATTTGTCTTCATTAGTTATTTATTTATATATTTTTTAAATTTGTTGATCTTTCTGGTTTTTTAAGTAAAAAGTTATATTATAATTTTGTAGTTTTTCTTCTATTCTATTACGTTATATTTGTCTATAAATTTCCCTCTAAGCAAGACTTTTGCTGCATCCTACCAATTTCAATATATCATATTATAAATATTAGTTCAATATTTTACTAGTTTTGTTTGTGATTTACTTTGGGGCCCATTAGTACTTTTAATGTGAAACTAGACACCATTATTTTTTTAAATAATTTTGTTTTATTTTCATTTTAGTTCAGATCAATATAATTCCTCTTGAACAGATCATTTCTTTAGAAGTTTGCAATTAAATTTTGAAGTATTTAGTGTTTTCCTCTTGTCTTTTTTTTATTGATTTTAAGTTTGATGTCATTATTTTAAAATAACGTGCTGTATATGATTTCAATTCTTTTGAAATTTTAAATTTTTTTTATTTTATCAGGAAATGCTCTATATTTGTGTATACTCCATATAAACCTTAGAGGAATGTGTATTCTGCTGTTGTTGGATGAAGTGTTTTAGTAATGTCACTTAGATACAGTTAGTTGATGGTGTTTTCAGATTTTATATATTGTTTCTGATTTTCTTTCTAACTCTATTACTAAGAGAGGAGGTTTTAAGTCTCTAGTTATAAATGTGGGTTTGTCTATTTCTCCTTTCAATTCTATCAGTTTTTACTGCATGTATTTTTCAGGTCTCATCATAGGATTATATCTTTTTGGTACATTGATCATTTTATAATTATTTAATGACTCTATCCTTTCTTGTTTATTTGTGATAATAATAGAACTACTCAGATTTCTTTTTATTAGACTTTGCATAGTATATATTTTCCTAGTCTAATTTTGACTTACAAAAGCATAATATTTGAAGTGAGTTTTAGTAGAAATCATATGCTTGGATCATTTATTAAATCTATTTTGAGAATATAGCACCAGTCATGTAGTAGTTATTTTCTCTGTCAGTTTCTGTGGGTCCGACATAGTGTATCAGTTCTTCTGTGATGTTCCATCTCCACTAACACTTGCTTGTTCCAGGGAACATATTTTAGAAAAAGCTTTTATTATTCTTATCTGTTGCTTTGTTTTGGTTTGTTTTATTTTAATTGTTGTTTCTTATGTTCACATTTTTTTCTACTGTTTCAAGAATCCCATCTGCAAAGGGAAGAATAAAAACTCTTTTGAACTACCTGCAATGCAAAACAATGACCACCTCATTGTTTTGATGCTTTTCCTGTTCCCAAGGATTCGAATATATTTAGAAAAAATGTCAAATCTTCATCTTCACTGAAATTGTTGGTATCTGTGTTTTACACAGTGTTACCTGCAACTCTGAATCCTCTCACCTACAGCATGAGAAACAGGGACATGCAGATAGCATTTTAAAATAGCACTAACTGGATAATCATCCAAAATATTTTCTTGATTTTTATACTTAGCAGTTAATAAAAATGAAAGACATTTACAAATAAAAGATATACCTCCTTTCTCCTATTGGTAAATGACAGAATTTAGCAATGTGTTATCTAACAGTGTACCAGGTCAAAATTTTATCTTATTTTATGTTAAGAAAATGAGCAGCATGGAAATATTTGATTTAATGCTTCTCCTTCTAGTATTTATTTCATATCAACTTGTTCTTCTTGGGAGTAAATTCTGATTGTTTTATAATCACTGTCAGTGTTTCCTAATACAGTACAACAAACCAACATTTTTGGGTTGTGACAAAAAAAGTATTTTTAATTTTTTTTTGGAAGTACATTTTAGTTTTAGGGTGAGAAATTAAAATGAAGATGCATTAATATTTATAACTTGTTTTCAAGAGTTCTGTTGGTTCATGCTAATTACATATTTAGTTGTGGATTTCAGAGCAGTCATCTTAAGAGTTGCCAAATTGTGATTTCTGGTCACTCAGGTATTAAGATTGTCCAAAGATAGTGACAACAAGATTCTCATTAAAACCCAGATTCAAAACAGAATCTCCTCAGGAGCAGTTTCTTATCAAGAAACACAGAATAACACATCCTGATGTACTTATGAATGAGTCTCTTTTCTCTACATATTAATCAATCTATTTCTCCTTATACAATCTCAGCACAAATTTCTGTGCATTCTTTCTCTTTTCTTTTTTAACATTTTCTTCATTATTCCTCCCTTCTTAATTTCTCCCTTCCTAAATTCCTGGACTTTATTCTTCTCTTTTCTCGTTCTCTCAGTTTACTCCTTTCTTCATCTTCTGTCCTTGTTTTTTTCTTCTACATTTAATAATTGATTTTTGTTATCCCCACTTAGTTATAAGCTACTTTCACTGTTCATTGTTATTCTATTTTTATTCCCACTCCATTATCTTACTACCTGTATAAAAACTCACATTGGTTCTACTTTATTTTTGGTGACCTTGTTGTGGATTTGACCTCTGTTGACTCTGTATATCCCAGTATCACACTAGTCTGTGAGATCTTATGCCAATAAATGGAATTAGTCTGAATTTGTTGTTACTCATGTATGACAATGCTTTCTTTTCATTTTTCCTTCCCTGTCTTTGCCACTTTAATGTCATCAACTTAGAAATTCCTTATATTTCTGAACATTATTAAAGGGGACCTTTGGTGAAAGATTTTTCCTAATCTCAGAAATTTCACAATTCTTTTTGGATACCTGTAATGTTTATTATCATTATATTTTATTTTGATAGTTTTTAATAATTAACTATTGGCCTTCCACTCAAACATTTTTTGCCAAGGATTTTCTGCATCCCAGTTAATCGTCATTTCATTCTTATTAACCTAGGTATGATATGGTGGTTATGGATTCATTTCTTTTCTCATATCCACATATAATAGCTCAGAAAATTATTTTTCTCTGTTCTCAAAATATATCCAGGAATTGACCATTTATGAATTATACTATTATCACCCTGGGACACCTCACCTGCCATTAAATTGTGCTGCAGTCCCGGACCTAGTAGACTTGCTTCCTCCCTCACTTGACTTCAGTTCATCCTCAGTCCAAGAGCCCATGTATCTTATGGGATCAACACTAATGACTCCCTAGCTTCTTCCATGGCTCTCTGGGCAAACCAAAGTCCTCCCAGCATCCTCCAATGCTTTCCAGTGACAATAATTCAGTTTTATCTCCATGCTGAATTCTCCCACTCGTCACCTCCTTCAGGTCCTAGTGTACTTTTTGCTCCTGCCTCAGGCACACTTTGCCATTTATGCTCCCTCTGGCAGGAATGCTCTTCCTCAAGGTATCTGCTCAGTTACATCATCACTCTTCCAAATACTTGTTTTGTAACATTCTGAATGAAACAAAGCTCTGTTTGTATGTGTGTGTATATGTGAGTATAGTTACCCATAGTAAAGCACAGCTACCGTGAGTTAAAGTAAATAACTGGGCTATAAATTTAACTTATCTAACATGCAATGTAGTTAATTCCCTTGTGTAGAGATGAGTGTCTACACTTCAGGGTAAACCTAGAGCTAGTCTGATAGATAATCTGACCTAGTTTAGACCAATGTAGGCTTCTATAAGTTTCCTTCAAGTGAAAGATTTCCTTGAGTTTAGAGTTCAGGCCAGGTAGAGGCTGCCTGTTTTTATAATGACATTGAAGTGTTCACAATTACACTGAAGCTGCAGCTCTCTCATGAAAGATCAATTATGAGTATAATTAAAATGTATTTTATACTTTTTAAGGGGACTTTTAGCTCCTCTAAATATACTGGCATTGACATTGACCCTTTGGATTATTTGAATAACAAATCTTTCCTTTTAATTCTTACTATACCTGTTCAGATATCTTCTTTCCTTGTTTTATTTCATAACAATGTAAGCAAATTAATCTAAAATACTAAAATTCAAGAAAAATCTTTTGACTAAGTTAACCTATAATTTAATCTGCATAAGCAACATTATTTATTAATACCATTTCTTGAAAAGTAGTTTATTTTCCCTGTATAATATTGTAGTCTAAGGATATTTAAAAATTTATATACCCCTTCCCCTATTCTTATAAAATGACATTGCTTATAGGGTATTGCACTTATGAAAACATACTCAATTTATTTATTAATACATAAAATTTTGTTTAAATTTATGATTATTTTAGAACTGGTGCTTGAAAATATAATTTCCATGCCAATAATTGTGATTCTTTAAATTGTATCTTAAAAACTGAAATGTGTAAGTCTTAGGACATCACAATTTTAGGAGAGTATAAGAGAATCTGTCTCAGGAGTTCTGGGAAGTGGTGCTGAAGTAGGTAGGCAAAGTCTAACTCTCACACACACAAAAAACAAACAAACAAACAAAAAAACATAGAGAAGGCAGGGACCTATTTAAAGAAACTGCTTTGGATATAAATAGAATGGGAAGGTGCTCTGAGTCATCTAAGAAGGTACTGGAAAGATAAAGAAGCCAAAGGAAAACCATGAGTTGATCACCCCTGTGACTGAAAATGGCACACATACTCAGCCCTCAGGGCAAGTAACCTTGGGGGAGCCCCTGGTTCACCGCTGCCAACAGAGTGGGAGGGTTCACTGGAAGAAAGAGGGTCTGATGGAAGGTGTAGAGTGGTTTCTTTGTGGTAAGTTTGGCCAGCTGAGCCCCATTTGAATCTCAGAAGGGACCCTGACCTCATGAGGAGAGGGAAAGGGAGGATCTGCTCAGGCAGGCTGTCAAGCTCAGCCACCCAGGGAGAGACAGGACTCCAATTAAAGAGGGGTTAAGGAGAGATGTTTAATCAGCAGGGCTTTAGCAAACTGTAGAAGTGTAAAACACTGAACGGAAAGGGGACAGATAGCTTCCTGAAACTTGATTAAACAAAAGAGACAGTCTAGTTCTTTGGAGGAATTCCTGCCTTGCATATACTAGGTCCCTGGTTTGATTCCTGGGTCTTCTTAGAGAAATGATCCAGAGGGCAGAAGGTTATCAGACATCCAGCTGATACCTTATGACAGGGAATATATGGACATTCCTTTTGTTTAGTTATTCTTAGAGCTGTTATTTTTTTTTAAATACTTCTTTTTCTCTCTCTCTCTTATTCTATTCATTAAAATCTAGTACATCACCTACAGAGGGCAGGCTACAAAGTGATTGATTGATGAGCACAAACACCAGCAGCCTGAAAAGCTCCGTAAGGGCCTAAAAGGGAAGGCTGATCACCCATATGGACATTATCTATGGTAAATTGAAAGAGTATAGTTACATATTGAAGGATAGGACAGGTGGGTAGAGATTTTACTAGTGGTGCAAGATTAACAGGTGGGTAGATTAGGAAGCTCAGGTTAGAATAACCAGGACATGTAAAAATGAATCTTGACATCCCATGAGCCAAGACAGGGAAGAGTCATATGCCCCAGGGGGTGGGGAGGAAGGAACAGAAAAGATAAAATGGGCTATGTAATGGTCAAGGGAAATACTCTTTGTTACCTTACATTAATGGACACAGGACATGGTAAATATCATCAAAAATAATTAA
>JAQZBX010074776.1:0-14702 GCA_029593785.1 Cabassous unicinctus
TACTACTTTTTAACTAGTGAGTGTCCAGTTTACACCCACAGCTACGTACTTTGGGCTGTATTTCATTTAAGGAGGGGAAGTCCCAGCCCTTGACTCCCACAATAACTTTGGAGGGGGGGGGGCACCATCAACGCACTACAGCATCCATTGATGATTCCCACACGAATTGATCATCATTATAATAGCTGCCAAACAATGATTTTTCAATTTCCATCATTCCTTTTAGAGTTGGCATTTTACTGTAAAGATAAGCTTTCCTTCTCCTTCCCTCCCTCCTTCCCTCCCTCCCTCCCTCCTTCCTTTCTCTCTCTCTCTCTCTCCCTCCCTCCCTCCCCCTCTCTCTTTTTCTATCTATTTCTATCAGATAGACCAATGGCTTCCAATTTAATTCAATGGGTTGCATTCCATTACCATGATAAGTTTTTGATGCTCAAATTGACTGAGACTTAGCCAAGGGGGTTTCTTCAAGCTGGTTCTTGAGTTCTTTTTGACATGGTCCCATTAAGTTTTGGGTACTTCCTTACTTTCTGGTGCAACAGTATGTTCCAAGCTCACCATCTGTTTTCCCTGTCCTGACCCTGGAACCAGCCATTTCACTAAGGAAGCCTGGCTCCTTTTACAGAAGAATAATATTTGGATACCAGTGCACTTGTTGCTACCAGGATCTCATTGCTTCTAAGCCCTCTCATGAACAGAGGTAGGTCACACACACACACATACACACACACACACTCTATGTCTTTATCTAACTATATAAATTGAGTTCCCAACAATATCATCAATTTCAGCTCAAGACATCAGGGTTCTCCAACCCCCTTTCCATATTTTTAAACTTTTTCCACAGCAAAAAATTCCCTCTGCCTTCTTTTTTTTTTTAAAGATTTATTTATTTATTTATTTATCCACGCCCCCATTGCTGCTTATGTTTTACTGTGTCCATTCGCTGTGTGTTGCTTCCATGTCTGCTTATCTCCCCCTTGCTGTGAGGTCCTGTTGCATCAGCCCACTCCCGCATGGTAAATGGGGGCTCTATCGATTGAACCACACCCGCTTCCAGCTGTGAGGTCTTGCTGCATCAGCCTACGGCGCCACACAGGCAGGCCGGCCAGCCCTCACAAGGAGGCCCCAGGAAGTGAACCCGGGGCCTCCCATATGGTAAACAGGAGCTCTATCCATTGAGCCACACCCGCTTCCCTCCTCTGCCTTCTTTTATCCTCAATATAATTATGTATTTGTTTAATCCAATATCCCTACTATGCTGTCTCAATCTCTATGGTTCTTCTGCTTCCTTGCTCAGCTATCTTATTTAAGTTTAAATTGATTCAGGATTGTAGCAGTTTGATTTTATTGATGAATTCCAAAAAGTAATATTGGATTATGTTTGTAAACTGGTCTTTTCCTCTGGGCATATTAGAATGTATTGGATTCAGAGGTTTCACTTTTACTTGATTAAATAATGATTAAGGCATTGATTGGGCCATGTCAGTAAGACGTTGCATTCCTACCCCCTTGGTGGGTGGGGACTCACAGAGAAACTGCACCACAGAGAAGGGAGTTTGGAATTTTTGAGCTAAAGCCACAGGAGGTAAGCACACAGAGGAGCTTGGTTATGAGGAAAAAGAAAAGGCCCCAGGAAGAGAAACAAGCCATGCACCTGATAGTCATCTACAGCTGGCCTTGTGGAGATAGGAGAGGAACTGAGCCCAGAGAGAAGCAAGCCCTGGGAAGAGAGGAACCCAGGAAGCTTGAACTCTTACAGACATTGGCAGCCATTTTGCTCCAACATGTGGCAATAGACTTTGGTGAGGGAAGTAACTTACGCTTTATGGTCTGGTAACTGTAAGCTTCTACCCCAAATAAATACCCTTTATAAAAGCCAACAGATTTCTGGTGTTTTGCATCAGCACTCTTTTGGCTAACTAATACAAAAATCTATCCCTTGTTTTGTTTATGGAGAAGGAACAAAATATTTCTCAAGATATTACACAGGATAGTCAACTGTTAAAAGTTTAGTTTTCATTCAACATCTTGGAAATGTGACTTTCAGTTACAAAATAAGTGAGGAGCACAGTTTATAAAACATTGTATTTTTTAATCTATAGAATATGAGGGTTGAAGAAATTGGAATTTAGTTACTGATGCAAATGAACTCACCCGTCTTGTGTGAACTGACTCATCATTATATTATTGTGTAGATTCTTCTATTAGTGAGAAAATTACAGGCTCTTTGGGGTTTTGCTCTGTCTTTCAACCTGCTCAATATAAAAGATATCTTTAGAAAATTCAAATCCAAATACAAGAAGACTGGTTACTTTAACACACTTATTAGGTACTTTCATAGTAACAAGTATACAATATAACTATTTTTATGCATATTTGCTCATTGAACCCTTAAAACAACTCTGAATTAATCAAGGCAGGTGCTTCAATTCCCATTTTACAGAGAAGGAGAATGAGGCTCTGAGAATTTCAGTAAGCATTCAAAACAAACTATCAGAGCTGAGAGTTGACTGGCCCAAAAGGAACTATATGCTCTATACCAAGTCCAGTACACTTTTCATCTTTCTTTGGAAAAGAAAGAGAACAGAAAGATACTGCAATTTTATAAACAAAAATCATGTCTTTCCTAACCCATGAAAGTATTTAATTTTCAAGAAGCAATAAGCCACAGGATTGATATACAAAAATCTATTGTATTTCTATAGACTTGCAGTGAGCAACCTGAAAATGGACTTAAGAAAATCCCATTCACAATTGCATCAAAAATAATAAAATACAGAATAAATTTAACAAAAGAAATGCAAAACTTATATTCTGAAAACTACAAAAGTTTGTTGAAAGAAATTAAAGAGATCTAAAGAAATGGAAAACATCCCCTATTCATGGATCAGAAGACTTAACATTGTTAAGATGGCAATACTCCCCACATTGATCTACAGATTCAACATAAGCTCTAGAAGAATTCCAGCTGACTTCTTTGTATAAATTGGCAAGCTGAATCTAAGATTCATATGGGAGAAGCAGATGTGGCTCAAGTGGTTGGGCATCCACGTACCATATGGGAGGACCCAAGTTCGATCCCCGGGACCTCCTGGTCAAAAAAAGGTGAGTGGATGAGCCTGGCCCACGCAGTGAGCCACACAGGAAGATGATGATGCAACAAAAGAGAGACATAGGGGAGAGTCAAGGTGAGACGTGCCAGAAACCAGGAAGTGAGGTGGTGCAAATGACAGGGTGCCTCTCTCCCACATCAGAGGTCCCTAGGATTGAATCCCGATAAAGCCTGGAGGAGAAAAATGCAAAGAGAATGCAAGAAACAGACACAGAAGATCACCCAGAGAATGGACACAGACAGCAAGCGGGGTGGGGGTGGGGGATCTCATAAGAACTATACACCAAAAAGAAAAAATAAAGTCAATTAAAAAAAAAAAGATTCATATGGAATTGTAAGGGACCGAGTACCACCAAAACAATCCTGATAAAAGAAGAATAAAATAGTAGGACTCACATTTCCCAATTTCAAACATACTTAAAAGCATTGGTAATCAAGATAGTGTGATACTGTCACAAGGACACATGTATAGATTAATGGAATAGAATTGACAGTCCAAAAATAAGCTCATACATCTATGGGCAACTGATCTTCAACAAGGGTGCCAAGATCATTCAATGGGGTTTCCCCCATTGAACAGTCTCTTCAATAAATAGTGTTCAATAGTGTTCAATAGTGTTCAATAAATATTGAACAGTCTCTTCAATAAATAGTGCTGGGACAATTGGATATCCACTGGAAAAAAAAATTGTATAAATGTTCCAAGAATAAAAATTTAAAAAAAACAAAAACAAATGTAGGACTGGACATCACAAACATTGAACCCTAATGTAAATAAGCCATTGACTATAGTTAATAGTACAATTAGAATATTATTCTTTCATCAATTTGAACAGATATATTACCTTAATGCAACCAAGTGTTAATAATAGGGGTATACGGGAACTCTGTATTTTCCTAATGATTTTTCTGCAAACTTACAACTTCTCTAAAGAAAATAAAAAGGAAGGAGTGGTCTAAAATATCAAGTAACACAGATAGGTCATTTAAAATGAGGACTGAAAAAAAAATCAAGTTGGACTCATACTTCACACCATAATAAAAAATGAACTCAAAATGGATCATAGACCTAAATATAAGAGAAAAACCATAAAACTTTCAGAATCAAGTATTTGGGGAAATCTTCATGACCTTCATTTTATCATAGAATTCTTAGATATGACACCAAAAGTAAGAGCAATAAAAGAAAAAAATAGATAAATTGGACTTCATCACAATTAAAAACTGTTGTGTTTCATAGAACACCATCAAGAAAATAAAGTCAACCCACAGAATGGCAAAAAGTGTTTGAAAATCATATATCTGATAATAGACTTGTTTCTAGAATATATAAAGAACTCTTATAACTCAATAATAAAAAGACAAGCCATTAAAAAAATGGACAAAGGATCTGAGTAGACATTCCTTCAAAGAAGTTATAAAAATGGCCAATAAGCATATGAAAAGTTGCTCTACATCATTAGTCATCAGGATAATGCAAATCAAAACCACAATGAGATACCACTTCACACCTGCTAGGATGACTAGAATCAAAACAACAAAGAGTTGGCAAGGATGTGGAGAAATTGGAACCCTCATACACTGCTTGTAGGAATGTAAAATGGTCCAGCCTCTTTGGAAAATACTCTGGAAATTCATGTGACCCAGGAATTCCACCTAAGAGAAATGAAAACATATGTCCCCACAGAAATTTGTATACAAATGTTATATCAGCTAGGTATGTTCAAAAAGCTAAAGAAAAACATTGACAAAGAACCAAAGGAAATCTGGAAAATGATAATTGAACACTAAGAGATTATCAATAGAGACATTGAAATCATGAAAAGGAACTAAACAGAGCTGAAGACCACAGTAACAGAAATTAAACATTCCCTAGAGGGGTTCAATAGCAGATTTGAACTGGAAGAAGAAAGAATCAGTGAATTCGAAAATAGGATAATTGAAATCACCCAGTCCAAGGAGAAGAAAGAGGAAAGAATGAAGTAAAGTGAACAGAACCTGAGGAACCTGTGGAACACAATCAAGCATATCAATATACACATTGTGGGAGTTCCCAAAGGAGAAGGAGAGAAAGGGGGGCAGAGAGAATATTCAAAGAAATAATGGTTGAACACTTCCTAAATTTAATGAATACACATATCCAAGATACTCAATGAACTACAAACAGGAGAAACCCAAATAGACTCCCATTACTCCATGTTATAATCAAACTATCAAATGCCAAAAATAAAGAGAAAATTCAGAAGACCACAGAAGAGAAGAAACATGTCACACACAAGGGAGCCTCAATAAGATTAAACACCGGTTTTTCATTGGAGACCATGGAGGCAAGAAGGCAGTAAAAAGACATATTCAAAGTGCTGAAAGAAAAAGCTGCCAATCAAAAATTCTGTATCCAGTGAAACTGTCTTTCAAAAATAAGGGAGGAATAAAAAAAAAAATTATTAAAAAAAAGGGGGGGGAGGAATTAAGACATTCCCAGATAAACAAAGAAGAGGAAGTTCATTACCACTACACCTGTCCTACAAGAAATGCAAAAAGGAGTTCTTCAGGTTAAAAGGAAAGAGACTAGACATTTGACTGGAAGCATATGAAGAAATAAATATCTCTAGTAAAGATAACGACATGGGTAAATATAAATACCAGTACATTGCATTTTTTATTTATAACTTCACTTTTTACTTCCTAAATGTTCTAAAAGGCAAATGCATAACATGTAATGATAAATCAATGGTTTTGGACTCATAATATATAAACATGTAATTTGTGACAAGAACTACATAAAGGTGGAAGGGGTGGTGGGATATAGGAACATAGTTTAGGTGTGCTATTGAAGTTGTTAAGTTGGTATCAAAGCAAATTATATTGTTATATATTTAGGATGTTAAAAAGCCCCATGGTAACCACAAAGAAAATACCAGAGAACATGCAAACTCAGAGACAGAAAGTAGACGTACAGGTTACTAGGGGGTGGAGGCAGGGGCAATGGGAAGTTAAAGCAAAATAAGCATTGGATTTCTGTTTAGGGTGAAGAGAAATTTCTGGTAATGGATGGTGGTGAGGGTACTTCAACATTGTGAATGTGATTAATACTGCTGAGTGATATGCATGGGAGGGGCTTGGATGGGAAAATTTATCTTGTGTATATCTTTCCACAACTGAAAAAAAAAGAAAGACAAACTAAAGAGACAATGACAATTAAATGCAATACATGATCCTGGATGGGATCTAAGAATAGAGGAGAAAAGCCTCAAAAAGATATTATTGGGACTGTACTAGTCAGGGTTCTCTAAGGAAACAGAACTGACAGGATATATATGTAAATAGTACGGGATTTTATAAAATTTCTCTTACATGACTGTGGGGACGCACAAGTCCAAATTCCTCAGGGCGGGCTGAAAACCAGGGGCTCTGATGAAGGTCCTTGTTGAGCTCCCAAGAGACACTGGCTATATGAAGGAGAGATGGGAGTTCTCTCTGAATGCTGAAATCACTTCCCCTTTTAAGGCCTTCAACTGATTGGATGAGATGTCACTCATTGCCAACGGCAATCTCCTTAGTTGATTGTAGATATAATCACCCATCTATGCGATCAACTCACTGATGATTAAAGTCCATGAGATGCTTTGTATTACAATTAGCCCAGTGCTTGCTTGACCAAACAACTTGGCACCATTACCTGGCCAAGTTGACATAGCCTAACCATCACAGGGACATAAGAAAAAATTAGAATATTGAAAATAAGCTTTATATCAACATTAAATTTCTTGAACTTGATACTACATTTAAGCTGATTACATAAGTGAATATCCTTGTTTGTAGGAAATGTACGTGAAAGTATTGTGTTCAAGGATTATGATATGTGCAACCTGCTCTCACTCCAGTAGGGTGGGGTCATGTTGGAGTTCTCTGTATGGGGTTTGTATTATTTTTGCAACTGTCCTGCAGGTTTGGAGTTATTTCAAAATAAAAAGTTAAAGAAATGTCTATGTCAGCAGTTCTCATAATAGCCCAAAGGTGGAAACAACCCAAATTACCATCAATGAGCAAATGGATAAACAAAACATGAATATGTATTAGTTTCCTAAGGCTGCTATGACAAATTACTGCAAACTGGATGATTTAAAACAACAGAAATTTATTCTCTCATCATTCTGGAGTCTAGGAATCAAAAATCAAAGTATTAATGGGCCATCACTCAAGGGAAGAATCCTTCCTTGCCTCTCTCTAGCTTCTGGGGGTTGCTGGCAATCCTGGAGTTCCATGGCTTGTAGTACATAACTCCAGTCTCTGCCTCCCTCTTCCCATGGCCTTCTCCCCTTTGTGTCATTGCTTCTGTGTCTCTTTTCGTCTAAGCACACCAGTCATATTAGACTAAGGGCCCCCCCTAATTCAGTATGATCTCATCTTAACTAATTACATACATGATGACCCTGTTTCCAAGTAAAGTCACATTCTGAGGTACTGGGGGTTTAGATTTCAACATTTCTTTTGGGGGAACAAAATTCATAACACCATGCAATGGAATATTATTTGGCCACATAAAGGATGAAATGCTGATACATACTACAATGTGGATGGACCTTGAAAACATTATGCTAAGTGAAAGAAGCCAGCCATGAAAGACCACTTACTATATGATTCCTCAAATGGAAGTCCAGAATAGGGAAATCTGTAGAGACAGAAAGTAGATCAGTGGTTGCTTATAGCTGGTGGGGAGAACAGAAAAATAGGCACAGGATTCAGGGTTTCTTCTGGAGATGATGAAAATGTTCTAAAATTGATCATGGTGATTGTGGCACATATTGGTGGCTATGTGAAAAACCATTAAATTGTGTACTTTAGATAAGTGAATTGTAGGTTGTGTGAATTATATGCCAAAAAAACTTAATAAGGTGCAAGTCTGGATGAAGCTGGGAGCTTTGACTATTATATGGAACTTGGCATTTTAAGTATCAAAATGAGAAATATTTGGGGACTGCCTGGATTTTCATTCTTGGGCAGGGAAAGACCTCCCACTGAAAACATTTAAAATGGACAATGAGATAAATTAAAGGTAATTTTTTATTATGTCCCATGAATTTTGCTTCTATAACATCTTGGTTATGTATGAATTGTTGCCTTAAAGCTTCACAGCAACCCAACGAAATAGGTTTATTTTTATTCCCATTTTACAGACAAGGAAATTGAGGCATGGAGATGTTAAGCAACTTGCCAAAGGTCACACAGTCAATAAATGGTACAGCTGAGGTTCAGTTACAAAGCTTGACTCTTAATAACCATTCCAATACTGCTTCATGATGCTAAGAGAGTGTAAATATTTGTAAAGACTGGACAATGTGACCTAGCAAAATGCAGCATGATACAGTAAGCACACGTTTTTGTATCTTTGGTCTTAGTTCTATGTTCCAGAGAAGTCCCTTTACTACTCTACTCTTGTTTCTTTATGGGAATATCCTTCTTTGAAATTAGGTAGTTCTTTATCAAAGTAATTTAGCAACCTTTAAATAATGGGTGCTCAGAACAGTTCTGTAGGGTAAAAAGGACAGATATTATTATTATCTTTATTATTATTATTCCCATTTTACAGGTTTGAAAACTATCAGTCATTATCCTGTCAGGAAAACTGAAGGTAGATATTTCAAGCAGAGAGAGACTTAATTCAGGGAATGTTTACAAAGGTGTTGGAAGGATTGGAAGAACAAAAGAGAGAAGAGAGAGATCACCCAGAGATCAGGAAGCTGCTGAACGCTGGCTGTGCCCCCATGCCTGTGAGCAGAGCTTACTCTAGCTACTCTGGAGCCAAGGATGCTGCTTGGCCCCTGCTGTATGCAGTCAGCTGCTACTGCTGCTATTGGCGTCCCAAATAGAGTGACTTCTCCCATTCTCCCACTTCTCTCCCCCAGTGTCTCCCAAGGGCAGAGCCCAGTGAAATAGTGTGGGAAATGGCACGAAGGAAAGCAGAGGAGGGTGCAAGTGGGGTGGAGAGTCAACAGGCACTGCCTGGCACAGAAGCGGAGATTTGGTGACTAGTTGCGTTAGCGGCAGGCAGGACTAGAAGGCGGGTCTTCTCCCTCCCAACTCGATGGGCCTTCTACTCGCTACTCTAGAGCTCCTTATCTGAGCTTCATTGCCCTTTACAGTAGAACTGACGATGTACAAAAAGACTTGTAGAGGTAATCATATTTTTTCAAAGCATGCCATAAAGTAGTAATTTCAAGTATAAAATGTATTTTAGATTAGTATCAGCTCATTTTAATATAGACACATTCAGATTTTTCTCATTGGACAATACATGCTATTGATTTAAATTAATTATGGAAGACAAAACATGGTTTATAGACACACGTACATATAGTCTTCAAGAAGAATATATATGTGATTCTTTAGTTTTAGTCTCAAAAGTATATTAAAAATCTGGAGTAACATTTAAAATTGTATGCTACAACTTTAATGACCTAATATTAGGAATTTTTGCCCTTAACACATTAAAAAGGAAATTGATTTATTATAATTCCCATATTTTGTTTCTAAATGATGTATCGAGGGAATATTTCAAGACTCTACATACAGGGACTTCGGTACAAACAATACATTTCATTTTTTTTCTCACTTAAATTTATGGATCCCCCTGGATTATATCCCCAAATTCCTTGAGTATTCAAAAAACTCTGATTAAGAACTCCTGCAAAATAATAAATAAATAAATAAATAAATAATTTTAAAAAGAACTCCTGCCCTGGGACTATGAATTAATCTACATGGTCAAGGCAGACCTGCAGACACAGCCAAGTTCTGACTCAGGGAAAGGAGAAAGTAGAAATCCAGTGCAACAATTTCCTTTTAAGGAAGTAAGATAGAAATTTCATGCATCATTTCCTCCCACATTCCATTGGGGAAAACTTAGTTCCACGGACACACCTGGCTATAAGGGAGGCTGAGAAATAAAGTTTTTAGCTGGCTTGGCATTTTCCCTGGAAGAAGGGGAAAACGGATTTGGAGGGACAACCAGCAGCCTGCCATGTTGTATGGGGGCTCATTGTGCTCAGCTGATGCTAACTCAATGGAAAGCCTCTACCATTCGCGGTTTCATCTAATCGCTAACTGCCCACATGCTTCGTTGATACATACTCAAAGGCTCTCAAATTAGAGATCATTTACAAGTGGATCAGAATTATTGTCCTAACCCAAACAAGAGAGCCTGGAGCCCTGGTAGCCATGTTAGGGCCAGTGATGAACCCAAGGGTGCACCAGATTCTTCTCTGCTCCTGTTCTCCATCCCAACCCCCTCTGCTTTAGAGATTCCTTCATCTGGGGGATTAGCGTTCTCTCCATTGTCTGGCCTAGCATGGTGGGCGGTACGCTGCCTCTGCTTGGGGGCTGCTCAACCTTAAGAGGCAGAATGTGCAGAAGCCGTTCTCTAGCTGGGCAGTGGCAGCTGGCACAGCAACGTCAAGTTCCCAGAGGAGTGGCAGTAGTGCCAGCATCAGTGGTTCCTCACTGCCTGGTGCCTGCCTCAGGCTCTGCAGCCTTGGCCTCCTTTGAATCTGTCTCTAAGCCTTCCCGGCATGGGGCTTCCTAGTAATAAATGTCTTCTTCTTAAATGATTGAAGTAGGAGTCTCTTGCTTGCAAGTAAGATCGCTGACAGATCCAGCCCTCAGGAAGAAGCTCCCCCACCTCTTTTTC
Source organism: Cabassous unicinctus (assembly GCA_029593785.1). Classification (NCBI taxonomy): domain Eukaryota; kingdom Metazoa; phylum Chordata; class Mammalia; order Cingulata; family Chlamyphoridae; genus Cabassous; species Cabassous unicinctus. Next base: position 10,800 of record JAQZBX010074776.1, read on the forward strand.
CTTGGATCTGCCTTTCATCGTATCAGGCTGCTCAGGGAAATGAGGCTTGGACTGCGCTTCTGGGAAAGGGAGCCCAAGAGCTGCTTGTCCCACTGCCAGTGGCACAGCCCCTGGGCCTGTCTGTAGCCCGGGCCTTAGCCCAGCACACAGCTCACAGCTCGCTGGAGGCTTAGCGCCGAAGCCTGTTCGGGTAATGACAGCGGCTCTGGCTGCCCTTGGGTTCACTCTCTCTCTTCTCTCTTCCTGGTGGAGTGTTTGTGAGGAAATGATTTAAGTGATTAGGAGCCTGGCTTCCAGCCTGTTCTTTCCGTCTCAGTACCGCAGATACCTTATCACCCACACCAAGCTGATAGACCTTAGATTATATACAGCTGCACAGCTGTACAGAATAGTATTCCCAGAACCTACTCCATTTTGTGGAGCCCTTTGGGCCAGAAAGTGCTGACTGAGCAAGACTGGAATGAGTGTGTGTAGAGTATAAATGGACAAAAATAACAGGCATGGGATATTCTGAGAGGAAGTAAATAAACCCCAGTTTGGGCTTTTGTGGAGGAGGATCAACAAGGTAAGGGTTCTAGGATGGGAACGTCAAAAAAGACGGGGCGTGGATTCAATGATGAACACTGGAAATCTATTTAAATTGTGAAAAACCACGTGTTTACGGGGGAAAAAAACCCTCAAAATGTATGAAATGATTTAAAAACTTTTTCTTTATATTTTAGGGTGTGCGGTTTTTCATGGAGGCAAGTATGTAGTATATGCATCTTAAATCCAATGTTTTTATTCCGTTAAAAAATGACAATGAAATAGCAGTTATTTATTGAGCACTTTCTAACTAGTACCATGCTAAGTGATTTACACATAGCTCACTAGTCCTGCATAAAGCAAGAGTTGTAATTAGCCTTCTTGTACAAATGAGGACACTGAGTCCTAGAGAGAGAAATTAACCAGCCCAAAATCACACCATTAATCAGATTTCGGGATTAATACAAGATTGTGACCTCGATCTTCTTTTTGCGAGTGTCCATATGTATTTAATTACCTGGTAAATGCACTGGACTGGCAAAGAGGAAAAGTTTTCACTCTTCTTTAGTTTTCAGTCCCTGACTGTGTATTAGAATTATCTGATGAGCTTTTAAAAATTACTGATGCCAAGGCCAATCAAGTCAGAATTCTATAGGGATGGACCCAGGTATCAATTTTTTGGTCCAGGGATTGAACCCAGGACCTTGCACATGGGAAGCAGGCACTCAACCACTGAGCTACATTCACTCCCCAAAGAGAGTTTTTTTTATTTTTTCATTTGTTTGTTTGCTTTTAGGAGGTCCTGGGTTTGATTCCCGGGTTTGATCCTTGGGACCTCATACATGGGAAGCAGGCACTCAACCACTTGAGTTACATCTGCTCCCTAAAGACTTCCCACGACATCCCAGTGTGCTGCTAGGATTGAGAATGGCTGTGTCCTCTCCATCCTTTCGATCCACTCTTCCTGCTCTGCACACCTCCTCTTCTGTATTGGGTCTATGGCCAATATGATCTGCCTATGATTTAAGGCATTTCTGGACAAGCAGATGGCACTTAGCCCTTCAGAAGGGATGCTGTGTTCAAGCCAGCATGATATGGCTTCAACACATGGACAGCTGTTTGGAAATGGAGAAGCTGAGAAACTCACATCTCATTTTCCCATTTCATTTCAGCTCATCACTGGTCATGTACTTGCCACAGAATTATTCCCCATGACAGAGCTCCTGGGGCATCACCTGGCCTAGGGGCCAGCTGCAGTTACAAAATGTTCAGAAAAGCTTTTGGGGAACTAGCTCTTTTTGTCCGTGAAAAAACTAGAGTTATTTCAGTCCTCTCCCTAAGGGCCAAGCGCTAGGAACAGATTCCTGCTTTCATTGTGATCAGTTTACCACCTTTTGCTTTTTAAGACAGTCTGGTTTTCAGTAACTTCTGCCTTCCCTCTCTTTGGGTCAAATCTCAAAGCAATGAATAAAACACATAAACATTACGTTCCTGTTGGAGCTAAAGGGCTGCCTTTTACATCACTAGTTTAAAAGGTCAGAAGCTTTGGAATTGCCCCTAGGGGATGTTTTGGAAATCTGTGTGAGAAGAGGGTTAGTTGTCATAATATTTGGGTAGCATCTTTGCACAACCTCTGAATATCCCATCAGGCATTTGTATAAGAAAAACAAACCAAACACCCTCTTTATCATTCTCTGAGCCTAGAACTCAACTCCATTTTACATATAAATTCAAAACATCTTTTTCATGGTTTTAATTTGCACTGAATTCCCACAAATGCAGTGGCAACGTATATCAAGGGAAGATCATATTTTGTTTTGTTTGGAACTTTTTACTAAGAGTTGTTTAACATCTCAGAAAATCCCATCATCTATTTGGGATCTTTTAGTTGTAATACTAGACACCTGTGTCAGACTTCATTTGTCACTTTCATAACAAGTCTACATATAAGGGCAAGCATAGGTCTACTTCACTATGTCTTCTCTTGCCATGCCCCTGTGTTATATTATTATTAATTACTTTCCTTTACTTTTTCCTTTATATTTTAGTTAGAACACTATATTGATTTTTTTTAAAGTATGTTGTAGGTAAATTAATTACATTTCAGGATAGTTAAGGACATGTTACAAGATATTTGGTCTAATAGCATTGAGGACCCTTCTTTAGAAGAAAATGAAGGCTGACTTTTTAGGCTAGGTCCAGAGGAATCTTGAACCTCAACTTGGGATTGAATATAAGAACTGAAAATAAACTTCAAAGTACAGTTAAAGGGTACATGTGTTTTCCAAGGAATCTCTGCTTTTAACTATGAAGTATCAAAAGAAAAGGAATATTGTCATTATGTCATTATATATAATAGTGTTTATATATATGTATGAATGTACACATGTGTACACATACACACAATATCAAGGATAATGCAATTGTATGAAAATGAGGTGAGATGGAACATTTTTTCCTTCAAATGGAAAAAAAAAATTGAAAACCTGAATAGGAAAGTAACAGAGCTCTGACACTCTACAGACCAAGGAAGTGCACCTGAGGAAATTAAAAGCAAATTAGTAAGAGAGTTTTTTTTCTGACCTTTACAACCTCCTTCCCCAAAGCCCTAGGAAGCAGGTCTGCAACCCATTACTGGGCCCAGACAGTTTTGAGCAACTAACATGGATAATCCTAAAGACCCAGAACAAGTTGAACTTAGAATCAAAGAACAGCAGTAACACACAGCCTCCTGCCACTAAATCCCTATGAAAGAGAGAGAAATTGAGCATCCAAGTAAACTCACCATCCTAATCAGATGCCTAGACATCAGCAAAAAATTATGAGCCATACTAAAAAAACATAAGACATGACCCAAGAACAGAAATATATCAAAGCCCCAGAAGAGATGCATAATTTGAGACAACTAATTAACAAGATGCACACAAATTTCCAAAATCTAATTAATGAGTTGAAAGACAATATAGCTAAAGAGATAAATGACATCAAGAACACACTGAGTGAGCATGAAGAAGAACTTGAAAATCTGAATAGAAAAGTAACAGAGCTCGTGGGAATGAAAGACACTATAGATGAATAAAAAACACATTAGAGGCATACGACAGCAGACTTGAAATGATGGAAGAAAGAAGAAGTGATACCAAAGATAGAACAGCTGAACTTGAAGAAAGAAAAGAACACAGAGAGAAAAGAATGGAAAAAATTGAGCAGGGGCTCAGGGAGTTGAATGATAACACAAAATGCAACAACATATGTGTCATGGGAGTTCCAGAAGGATAAGAGAAGGGAAAAGGAGCAGAATGAGTATCTGAGGAAATAACAGCTGAAAATTTCCCAACTATCATGAAATAAATGAACTTACATGTCCAAGAAGTGCAG
>JAQZBX010074777.1:0-14698 GCA_029593785.1 Cabassous unicinctus
GAAGGAGAGAGTGAAAATATTTTGGGAAAGAAGATGAGAAAAGCTTGTCTATGTTACTAAGACTGGCAACATGGACACGTAAATTGGGATATATTTTTAGGAAGATTGATTAGGAAGAATTGAACAATTTGTTTACCTGAATCAAAAAGAAGCCAATTTATTGAAGTGTGTATGAGAAGGATGTATCTCTAACAATTGAAGCCAATTCTCAAATGCCAAATACCTCCTGAAAATGAAATACATCTTGTTGGTTTTATTAAAATTAGAGATTCACAGAAAACCATGCAGAAAATACAGTTCTCATAAACCCCACTCAAACCTATAGTTTTCCTTGTTATGGACACTTTGCATTAGTGTGGCACTTGTGTACATATTTGTTTTTCTTCTGTCTGAGATAATGTGTTGAAAAATAGAGACTTTTCTTGTTATTCCTTTAGATGACTATGAAATATAATCCTTCATTTATAAAATTAGGATGGACATTCTTTACCATTTCAATGAATTTAAAATATCTTTATAAATCTATAATCTTAGTTCTCCTACTGAGATTCAACATTATAGGAGTGTGTTTTAGGACCTGGTAGAATAATGGATTTTCAGCCAAGATGATTTTTCCTACTTTACAGGAATGAGGAAATTGTGGTGATAATTAAGATCATGTACTTGGAATGTATTTTTTCACTAGGATTGGAAATCCAACTTGAATGTTAAGGAAAATAGGAAAGGGAAAACTTGCAGAGCCAAATGCACAGGTTTATCTGCACTTACAAGACTTGACTAATATGCATTATGATAAGTAAAACATTTCTAAAGGTTCAAAATTGGACATCAGAATAGTTCAGGTAGGGCAAAGCTCTCTTGCAAAATAGGGTAGAAGGCGTAAAAGAAGTCTAAGGGAGCCAATTTAGAGACCTCTGCAGGCCAAGTAAGTGCCACACACATCCTCCAGGAGGGATTGGGGATGCAGAGATGGAGAAGCCAGAGGGAAAATCGTGAGTTGCTACCATTGCATTTGGGAACATCACCCAGCCCCCACACCTTAGATGAGCAGGCTTAGTAAAACTTACAGCTGAGTGACCAGGAGAGAGGGGAAAAGAAGGGATTCTTCCCTGGGAAAAGGGACGGTGCAGCAGAGGGATGACTGTGGTTTATCATTGATAAACGTAATTACCATAACTTGCTAGCTCTGAAAAGGTAGTGGAAATTGAAGGATTCATCTAGGTGGAAGGCTTTGCTGAGGAGCACCATTTGCTGGCAGACCAGGAAGTGAAGGAAGACAGACTGGTCTCTTCCAATTATTTCCCAGGCACAAAAGATCTGGTTGGACCACATTAGCATCTCCCTATCCCACTTTTAATATCTTAAACAGGTCAAATTAAACTTAAAAAAAAAAGTAAAATAAATATCAAGTAAAAGCTGTAAAATAAAACCACTCAGCAATATACAGAAATTGATAAAAAGTATAAATTCATCACCATAAACAAGTGCCTAGGTATCACCAAATGAAAACAACCCATTCTAAGAAATAGGAAGATATGGGCCAGTCAAATGAACAATCCAAGAATGGAGATGAAACTCGGGATTTAAGAAAATAAGTGGTGGCCAAAAAACCTGCTTAATCAATTAAAGAACTGAAGGAAAATATTACTAAAGAGATAAAAGATATTAAGGTGACATTATATGAGCATAAAGAAGAATTTGACAGCCTGGAAAAAAGAATAATACCCGATGAAAATGAAAGATACAACGGATGAGATTAAAAATACATTTAAGGCCTATTACAGCAGATTTGAAATCTTAAAAGAAAAAATAAATTCCTTCAAAGACAGAATACTAGAAACTGAAACACTAACAGAAGAGACAGAAGAAAGTATGAAAAATATTGAACATGGATTAAGGGAACTGAATGACAATATGAAATACACAAACATATATGTTATAGGTGTCCCATAAAGAGAAGAGAAAGGAAAAGAGGTAGAAAGAACACTTGAAGAAAGAAAGATTAAGAATTTTACAACCATTATGAAAGACATGAATAACAATATTTCAAGAACAACATATCTGAAAAAGAATAAATCCTAATAGACCTTCTCCAAAACATATACTATTCAGAAGGCCAATGGCCAAAGATAAAAGATTTTGAAAGCAGCAAGAGAAGAGCAATGTATTACTTAAATATGAGCTTCAATAATGCTAAGTGCCAATCCCTCTTCAGAAACTACAGAGTTGAGAGGCAGTGGTTTTAATGTAGGGAAAGAGAAAAATTAACATAAAAAAAAATCTTTATCTGGCAAAACAATCATTTAGAATTGAAGGCAAGTTTAAAGTTTTACAGACAAACAAAACCTGAGTGAGTATGTTTCCAAGAGACTGAATGTACAAGATATATTAAAGGGTGTATTACAGCTTAGCAGAAAAGACAAGTGAGAGAGCCTGGAAAAGAGTGTAGAAATGAAGAACATAAGTAAGAGAAATTGAAAGGGTGAAAAGACAGACAATAGTAAGAAATGACAACAGAAAGTCAAGGGATAAAATGGGTAAAGTAAGTAACATCTTTATAGTAGTAACACTGAATGATAATGGCTTGAACTCCCCAATTAAAAGACATAGATTGATAAAATAGATAAAAGATATGAGCCATCTATTTGTTGTTTACAAGAAACTAAACTTAGATGCAAGGACACAAGCAGGCTTAAATTGAAACATTCAAAAAAGTTATTCCATAGTAATAGCAATTGAAAGAGACGGGGTGTATCAATACTAATATCAGATAAAAAAGGTTTTAAATCAAAACTCTTATAAGAGATGAAGTAGGTAACTACATATTAATAAAAGGGAAAATTCAACAAGAAGAAATATCAATAAAAAAAGTTTATGTACCTAACATAGATGTCCCAAACTTACCAGAGTTCTGCAAAGTATTTTACAATTGTTAATTTAATCTCCACAACAATGCTATGAAAAAATCAGATTGCCCTAAAAAAAAATTATAACCTTCTTTCTAGTGAGCTTATTTCTGGTGCCTAGCACTGAGGAATCATGTACATATATACCACTTACATATATATGACTATAAGTGAAATATGCTAATGAAGTTAAGTGTTTGTCAATTTTGTTGATCTCTAATAGACAACTGTTGATTTTGTCCATTATCTCTATTGTTTTTTGTTCTCAATTTATTTTATTTCTGCTCTGATCTTTGTTATTTCACTTTTTCTGCTCGTTCTGACCATAGTTTTCTGTTCTTTTTCTAGTTCCTCCAGCTGTGTGTTTAGGGCCTTGATTTTAGTGTTCTTCGTATTTTAACGTAAGCATTGAGGGCTATAAATTTCATCTTAGCAATGCTTTAGCGGCATCCAGTAGGCTCTGATATGTTGTGTTCTCAGTTTCATTCATCTCGAGATTTTTACAGATTTCTCTTGCAATTTCCTCTTTGATCCACTGATTATATAATCGTGTATTGTTGAATCTCCATATATTTGTGAATTTTCCTTTTTCCTGCCTGAAGTCGATTTACAGGTTTATTACATTATGATCAGAGAAAATGAATTGTTTAATTTTGATCTCTTTCAATTTATTGAAATCTAATTTGTGACCCAACATATGGTCTATCCTGGAGAAATATCCATCCATGAGCACTTGAGAAGAATGTATATCCTGCTGTTTTGGGATGCAATGTTCTGTAAATGACTATTGGCCTTAGTTTTATTTATCATATTATTCAATCTATCTTTTCCTTTATGATACTCTGCCCAGGTGATTTAGCAAATGAAAAGAATTCTTCCTCCTGGAGAATTTCCCCTTTTATTAGTATACAATAATCTTCCTTGCCTCTAATAAGACCTTTGCTTTTAAAGTATATTTCATCCAATATAAGCATAGCTAGTCCAGCTTTTTTTTGTGTGTGTGTGGTTACTGCATATATGGAAAACCTTTTTTGAGCCCTTCACTTTCAATCTATTTGTATCCCTGAGTCTCAGGTGTGTCTCTTGTAGACAGCATATGGAAAGCTTATATTTTCTCCTCCAATCTGCCAGTTTGTGTCTTTTGATGAAGGAGTTTAATATATTAATATTCAATGTTATTACTGTGTAGGCTGTTTTACTTCACCCATTTTGATCTTTGGTTTTTATCTGGCATATATTGTGTTCACCACCCATTTTACAATTTTACTGATTTAATCTTCATTTCTAGACTCTTCCAAGCCTCTCTCTCCTGCCTTCTCTTTTCAGCCTGTGTCATTACCTTTAGTATTTCCTGCAAAGCCATTCTGTTGGTTACAAAATCTCTCAGTTCCTGTTTATCTGTGAATATTCTAATTCTGTCCTCATTTTATAATAACAATCTTGCTGGATATAAGATTCTTGGTTGGCAGTTTTTGTATTTCAGAGTCCTAAATATTCCATACCACTGCCTTCTTGCTGCCATTGTCTCTTATGTTCATTCCTTATATGAAATAAATCTCTTTCTCTTTCTTTCTCAGGATTCCCTCTTTATCTTTGGCATTTGACATTCTGATTAATGTCTCAGAGTAGATTGGTTCAGTATCATTCAAATGGGACAATGTGCTTTTTGGACACAGATATCTATGTCCTTCCATAGGGTTGGGAAATTTTCTTACATTATTTCACCAAATATTCCTTCTGCCCCTTTCCCCCTCTCTTCTCTGTCTGGGATTCCCATGATATATATGGTTCCATGTCTCTTGCCATTATTTAGTTTCATATGACATTATTCAACTTTTTTCATTCTATTTTTTTCTGTTTTTTGTATGTTTGCTTTCAAAGGCCTTGTCTTCATGTTCACTGATCTTTTCTTCTGCTTCTTCAAATCTGCCGTTAAATGCCTATATTTTATTTTTAACTTATATTATTGTGCCTTTCATTTCCATAAGACCTATTTTTTCTAGGTATGCGTTCACATTTTTCATTGTTCTCATGCAGTGTCTTCTTAATATGCTTAATGTCTTTAAACATCTCATTGAATTTATTAAGGAAATTTATTTGAACACCTATGATAACATTTCTCAACTCCTTTATGTCATCTGCAAAGTTAGTTTGTTCCCTTGACTAGGCCATATCTTCCTGTTTCTTCGTATGGATTGTAATTTTTTTGTTGGTGTCTCAGCACCTGATATACTACATGTATTTATTCTTTGTCCCTTTTCTCTCCTTTGTCTAGGGCTTTCTATTTGTTTGGTTTTGTGCTACAGTCCCTCTTTGATACTTGGATCAACTTAATTTGAAACTTTATACTGGTTCATGGTTAGTCAATCTGATTTTTTTCAGCTTTTTTCATCTCTGTCTTACCTTTTTTTTCTTGTTTGTTGCAGTCAAGGATGCAGTTGGCACTGTAATCTGTGGAGACTGAAGCTGCCCACATTGCCCCAGAAAGTGAAGAAGCTTTTCCCAATTTCTCCCCTGCAGTATTAGGCATGTAGCTGAAGCTGTGTGCAGTAATCCAAGCCATGCAGGCCAAGAAAATCTGTAGTTGGTAGTGGGGACTGATGAAGTTCCACATTTCTTCCTCTTCTATTTGGGGCAGGGCTGTAGCCACAGGAGTGAGCAGCAAACTAAGTTGTGTGCATCAAAATTACTGCAGTTTCCCAAGCAGATTTAAGAAGTACATACCTCCCTCCTCACCTGCTAGGGGTGGGATTAGAGCCTGCTGTGTGCCTGAGAATCTAGACCTTGCAGGCTGAAACTGACTGCAGTTTCCTGGAGCAAGTGACTGTCCTGCTTCTGTCCTGTCAGGGGAAGGGATGAAGCCACAGATGTGTCCAATAATCCAGTTTGTGTGGGCAGAAAGCAGCTGCAGATGCCTGGAGAATTTGAGGAGACACCACCCCCATTCTATCATATTGGAGCTGGAGATGTATCCACAAGTTTATACACCGATCTAATCTGTGTGGGCCAGAAGTGCCTGCAGTAGCACAGAAAGGCTGCTGCAGATCCCCCAGCTTCCTCCATGCTGGAGGTGAAACTGGAGCCTAGGATAATGCTGCAATCCAACCTGTGTGGAAAGACACCAGTCCCTGTATTCACTGTGATTTTCAATCAGCCGCACTTCCACTCTTGCCAGGGCACATACTCAAAATTTAGTTGTTCTAAATTTTAGCCATCCAAATTTACCAATCAGTAGCTAAAATTGGTGCCTAATTATCTCTTCCTCCCCCATTTTGGGGAAATGGAGTTCCAACTCCAGCTAGGGAATAGATCATGAAGAGGTTTGTGCCTTTTGTAGGGAATGGGCCCTGGCCTCCTCAGTGTGGAGTGCCCTTCTCATGAATTGTTACTGCAGATGGGATGCTGAAATATGCCCTTCTTTTCTCCTAGGGCACCCAAACAGTGATTTAGATATCTGGCTCTTGGAGCTCCTTACTCTGCCACCACCTTGTCTCCTCCATATGTAAATATATTTTTCCATTAATTAATTTTTAAGTTCCCTCTTCAAAATTCTTTTTCAGATTAAGTTGATAATTGTCAACTTCAGAATAAAAAATTCCGTGGCAATGGAGATGTGAACTTAAAAATAAATTAATCTGAAGTATGCATTTTTTAGTTTACCCTTAATGATAAAAATTCTTTCATGTTCTCAAAAAAGTGGAAAACCAAGGCAACAGTCTGGTAGTACAGAACATATACAACAGGAAGACATTACCAATAACCCAATCCATCTAAATCACCTTCTGTTCTATGCAATTTTAAGATTTAGAATTATCCGTTGTATAAGCCATTGGGAGTAAAGCAGCTCAGTATACCCCCAAATATGCTGTGTAAATATTTCCACTCTTAAAAGTGAAAAGCCTATTATTTTATTTTTATTTTAAAATAATATTTAGAATACTGGTTTGGAGCACTCTTAAATTAATTGATTATTAATTTGAGTGGATATAAACAATAGCATTCTTTTATTCATGTGCATGGGGAAAACAAACAAATGCGAATTTCTTTCCCCATATTCTCCACCTCCCAAAAGAAAATGAAAAATGGCATGTAAAACCAACTAAACTAGAAAAAGTAATTATTGATTTCAAATAGAAAGAAATAACTCTCCACATATATAATATAAATTGCCTTTTCGCTATAAATATACTGATTTTTTTCCACTTCAAATGTGCATTTTCACTCTTTCCTTTCAGCTTTTGCAAACATATCAAATAATAAATTTCTGTTGTGGAAGTAAAATGTTATGATTCTTTGCTTTCTTATCATTCATCAGATTATAAATGAAGGAGACATTTTTATTATTTTGGGAAATTCATGAAGGAAGTAATAACAGAATTCAGAAAATTAAAGTTCACACATGAAATTACTATTTTTTAAAAACCAAGGGTTAGTAGAGTACTCAGGCAAAGCCAAACATTCTGTCTTTCTGTCTGCATTTATTGCTACAAAGTTAATTATTCTAATTAAACTGTTGATATTCTAGCCAAATAATTTTTATAAATATGTATATGACACCTCAGTTTTCATCAATTCCAAAGTCACAGATGATGCTTTATTTCACTTGTTGAAATCTTCCCCTTAGATTTCACTTTCCCCTGAAATTAATGATTCACCAAGTATAAACTGTAACCAATTTTCTAGCTCCTTAATTGTAGACTGGAGAGGATCTCTATTTTCTATTCTTGACAGTGCCATTGATTTTAGTTGTGAACTCTGCAAGTAACTTCATTTCTTTCAACCATGGTTTCTTCATCTAAAATATAGAGACATTATTTTTCACATAACTATATAAGGGATTCAGTTTTGAGTTTCAAATTTAAGATAGTAAAGGAAACCTTAGGGAAGAATAAAATACTAAGTTGACATGTTATTGTCTTCGGTTTGCAGCTCATTCAAGAGTAATTGTATGTTAAAGAGGTTAAAAGTATTTGATGTTTTCCTAGCTTACTTACATACAGAATATCTAACTAGCACTTAGCAAGCAAAAACTTGAAACCAGAGTTTTCTTAGTCCAGACTTCAAATTCATAATTACAGAAGGAACCCCCAATTTTTCATAGTACCTTGAGTTTCATGCAAAACCGTGTATTACCCACAATTATTGACACATAACAAATTCAGTCATTCTAATTTTCCTGGCTTCCAATGTGCTGCATGAGCAGTATAAGTAATAGTAACCATGTTTCAGCACTTACCATATGATCAGCATACCAAATAATTTCATTCTGTCTTCAAAGGAACCCAGTGAGATGAACACTAAGAACTTCCATGAGATAATCTTATCTAAGATAATGAGGTAAGGAGTAGATTATCAATAAAAGCCAGAGGAATACTTAATTTAAGAAGAAAGGAAGGGTTACATTCAGGAAGGCCCATAACGTGTGTTTTGGAGATCATGGCACTGTTCTGCTTCTTGATTTAAAAGGGAGGTTTCAGGAATTATTCAAGTGTAAGTCTTTTCTAACTTTTCTTTATATATTCTATTTCATAATTTAACAGGGTAAGAAATATTCAGGACAACTCTAAACAGTTATCCAAGTAACTGAAACAATCCAAGATGTGAGCTTTGTTATGCCTCTAAAGAACTAACTTGTACCAATTCTAATAATAAAAAATGCTGTGCTGATTTTTATTGGGATTGCATTAAATCTGTAGAATAGCTTAGGAAGGATAGACATCTTAATGATGTTTAGTCTTCCTATTCATGAACAGGGAATATACTTCCATTTATTTGAATTTTCTTTGATTTTCTTAAACAGTGTTGTGTAGTTTTCTGTATATATGTCCTCCATACCTTTAGTTAAACTTATTCCTAGGTGTTTGATTCATTTATTAACTATTGTAAATGGTATGTTTTTTCTTGATTTCCTCCTCAGATTGCTCGTTTTTGGTGTACAGAAATGTTACTGATTTTTGAGCATTGATCTTATGGACTGTGACTTTACTGAACTCATTTATATGTTCTGGAAGCTTTGTTGTAGATTTCTCAGGGCTTACAATGTATAGAATCATGTCATCTGCAAATAGCAAAATTTTTACTTCTTCCTTTCCAGTTTGTTTGAATTTTATATCTTTTTCTTGCCTCAGTGTTACAGCAAGCACCTCTAACACAATGTTAAGTAGGAGCGGTGACAGTGGGCATCTTTTACTTGTTCCCAATCATAGAGGTAAAGCTTTTAGGATTTCAACATTGAAGGTGATGCTAACTTTGTGTTTTTCATTTACAACCTTTAACATGTTCAGAAAGTTTCCTTCTATTCCTATCTTTGCAGTGTTTTTATCAGGAAAGGGCTGGTGTTTTGTTGAATAAGAAAAACTAACTACAAAACTTGTTTGGAAATGTAAGAGGCCCTAAATAGCCAAAGAAAAATTGAAACGAAAAATAAAATTGAAGGTATCACATTACCAGACTTTAAAACATACTACAAAATTATAGTGGTCTAAACTGCATGGCATTGGTTCAAGGATAGACATACCAACCAATGGAACTGAACTGAGAATTCTGATATAGATCCTTGCATATACATCAATCTGATATTCAACAAGGCTGCCAAGCCCACTCAACTGCTAGTGAACGGCGTGTTCAGCAAATAGTGCTTGAAGAACTGGATATCACTATCCAAAAGAATGAGAGATGAACAGCATCTCACACATTATACAAAAATCACCTCAAGATGTATCTTGATAAAAGATCTAAATATAAGATCCAAGACCAAAAAGACCTTGGAAGATAATATAGGCAAGCTTCTTCAGGATCTTGTAATAGGAAATGGTTTCATGAACTTCATACCCAAAGCACGAGCAATAAAAGAGAAAGTAAATAAATGGGATTCCCTCAAAATAAAAACTTTTGCACCTCAAAGAACATTATCAAAAAATGTAAAAGGCAGCTTACACAATAGGAGAAAATATTTGGCAAACATATATCTGAAAGTATTCTAATAGCCTGCATATTGAAAGAAATCCTATATCTCAAAAATTAATAGAAAAAAAACCATTTAATAAATGAGCAAGTGACCTGAAAAGACACTTCTCCAAGGAAGAAATACAAATGGCTGAAAAGCACATGAAAAGATGTTCAACATCACTAACTACTAGGGAAATGCAAATCAAAACTACAATGAGATACCATCATACATCCATTAATATGGCAGCTCTTTAAAAAAAACAGTGGACTATAAGTTTCAGAGAAGATGTGGTAAATGGGGAAACTCATCCATTGCTGGTGGGAATGTAGAATGTTCCAGCCAATATGGATCACAGTTTCATGGTTCCTCAATAAACTAACTTTAGAGTTCCATATGATCCAGCAATTCCATTACTGGGTATATACCCAGAAGAAATGAAAGCAAAGACATGAAAAGATATGTGCACACCAATATTCATAGCAGCATTATTCACTATTGCCAATTTTTGGAATCAACCCAGGTGCCCATTAAAAGTTGAATGGATAAACAAAATGTGGTACATTCATACAATTGAATATTACTCAGCTGTAAGAAGGAATAGATTGTTAACATGCGGGATAACATGGATGATTCTTGAAGACCTTATGTTGAGTGAAGCAAGCCAGGCATTCAAGCATGAACAATATATGACCTCACTGATGTGAAATAAGCAAATTGAGCATATTCATAGAGCTATTGCCTGAAGACATGTCAAAAAGAAATAGAAAGGGAGAAGAGAGTTGTGAGTGAACACCCATAGTGACATAATCTATGGTAAGGTGGAAGTGGGTAGTTGTACATTGAAGGGATATGACAGGTGGCTAGTGATATTACTGGATTGGGTTGTGGATATTTGACAGGTGGGTAGATTGGGAAGGGTGGGTTGGAAGGACCAATGAACTGGGTGGGGGAGAGGGGTGGGAGAGGCACTAGGGGAGCGTTGGGGATTTTTGGGTATGTGGATGAAAATACATAGTTGGGAATCTTCTTAGTGCAATATGACAAGGAAAGGTTACTGGTTAAGGGTGTTGTATAAGGGGGCATTTGGGACAGGTTGCACCTGAAGCAGGCTTTTAGGGGGTGTATGAGTCATCATTCTTTCATAATGTGTTGTGTCAGTGGGTGGAGACCCACATAATATGTGGGAAAGAGTTGAAATCCCATCCTACGGAGGACCAATTTGTTCACAAAAAGACAGGTTGGAGTCTCTCCAGAGCATGGCAGTTCTTAATAGGGGAGGCCGAACCAGTGTGTCAAGACCTCAGTGTTGTTGCATGTAATTATGAATCTTGTCATACAACGAGTGAAGCCAGTGGGTTGCCATGGAACCTGAGGGGAAGGGGAGTGAGAAATAGACTAGATCAAACACGGGGTATTTAGATGGCAGTGGAAGTATTTTACAGGACCTTACAATGATTGACACAGGACATGGTAAATATCATCAAAATTTATAAAAGAGTATTGCCTAAAATGTAAACCATACTGTAAATCATTGACCATGTTTAGTAGCTATGTTTCACTATTTGTATATCAGTTATAATAAAGGTAACTGTCCACATATAAAAAGGTATTAATATAGGGATTAAGGAAATAGGGAGGATGTTGTGTATATGAGAGTCTCCTGTATTCTGTGTGTGACTTTGCTGTGACCTAAAACTTTGAAAACAAAATGAGAAATAGTGAGACAATGGGGAATGAGTGGGGGAAGGTGCCACGGTACACACAGGATGTGAGATTGTGGTGATGGAAGGCAAAATGTCAAAACAATTTTTAAAAATATTTTTCATTATTTTTAATATCCCAGTATTTAAATTTATTTTATTTTTAGATTTTTAAAAAATTTGTATGTATTTGATATCTTATATTTAAATTTGTCATTACTGTTTCATTTTCCTAATAATTTTATTTGGCTATTGTAATGACTTCATTTTTGAAGAAGCTTTGGATCATAGAAGGGTTACAACTTGGGTGGGGAAGGATCTTTGGTGGAGGGTGTCAATGCTGGGGGATGCATGGGAGGAAGTTCACCTGAGCATATATATAAGGTATGTAAAAATATTCAAATGTTCACAGAGCATTGTCACAGTGGGTGGAGACTCACATAATAATCAAGAGAATAATGAATTCCCATTCTGGAGTGCTCTGCCACATTCTTTAAGGGAACAGCACTCTTCCCCAAGTGCAGGGATAGTGACTCACAAAGGAGGATGACCCACTAATGGGCCCTTGATATTGATGACTAGGCTTATGAGAATTTGCTCTGGAAAAGAAACTTAGCCTATTGTTATTGGGTGCCTAAAAGCTGCCTCCTGAGAGCCTCCTTGTTGGTCAAATGTGGCCTCTTTCTAAGACAGACCTCAGCATATGAAAGCATTACTTTCATCGCAGGATCGGACATGACTCCCAGAGATGAGCCTTCTTGGCATTGAGGAATTGCTGCCAAGCAACAACTAGCAATACAACTGGATAAAGACCTCAAAAGAAGGGGTGAAAGGTAAAGAGAAATGAGTTTATATGGTTAAGAGCCTTCAAAGTGAGTTGGGAGGTCATCCCAAAGGTAACACGCACATCACAGCAGGATCTCATGGACTGCCAAATTGAATACTTCCCCAAATAGTGGGTCTCCTGAGGGTTCTAGAGATACCCATGTCCTATGGTCATGGTGTTTAGCTCTGGAGTTTGGTGCCTTGCCAATGGGTCCTACTTTGGAGTTTCTGTACCTGAGAGTGACAGAGTTGGATTCAATTATGTGCTCCCTGCACATGACTCATCTGTCCCTTCTATTTAAACCTATACTTGGTGCTGCAGTTTGTAGGTATACATCCAGAGGCTCCAGTCTTTGAGCTGTCCATGTGCTAGCTGTGTCTGGATTCTTGATCGAGTTGCAACACCTCTTCTACAACTCATTTGACTCACCCAGGACAACTGGTGGGAGAGGATGATGGACAACAGCCATCCCAGGGAATGGAGAGAGTCTGCAGCTTCATATAGGATAGACCCATTCATCTTCTCCAGGGGATATAAGCTCCTTCTCAAATGGAGTTGGAGTGGATGTAACCATCCCAGAATCCTCTGGAATGGGGAAAGAACTGTGGACAAGAGTGGACTTACTGGTATTCTACTATAGATATATTGTGATTCTGGTAATGGAAGATATTACAACATTGATGTGTAGCCAGTAGCCAGTGGAGGCTCTGGGGGCAGGGAGAGGGAAAAACAGTTGCAATACAGGGCCTTTTTTATTGGAACTTTGAAATCAATCTGAGTGACATTGTAACGACAGATATAAGCCATTTTATATCATTACATAACATGCAGAACTGTGTGTGAGAACGTAGACTACAATGTGATCTATGGTCCATGCTTAATGGCAAAGCCCCAGGATGCATTTTTCAAATACAATGAACTAGTATGGATGTACAACACTATTCCAGGGTGGTGGGAATGTGGGAAAGCATGGGAAAAATACAATTAATGTAACCTATGGGTGATAGGTAACAGCAAAACTGTAATATTCTTGCATTAATGTCAAAGATGTACTGTGTTAATATTAGAGGGGTATGGAAAAAATATGCCAAATGTACACTATAGTGTCCTAGTTAGTGGGAATATTCTGATTATAGTATCTCCTAATCTGTAACAAATGTTCCACAATGGTATAGGGTGTGGTGTGTTGGTGAAGGGTTGTTGTATGGGAATTCTATGCCTGTGCATGATTGATTTGAAAGTTCACAACTTGTATAATGAAAATTTATTTTAAAAAAAGCAATTCTAAATAGTTTCTTTTTAGTTTTTACTGTCCAGTCAATTCTCTAAAAACATAAAGAAATTTTTAAGCTATTATTTTGCTTTACTTTAATTGTTTTCTCCAGTCAAGGTAGCATTTCCAAAATTGTTCTTACTCTTTATGAAGAAGAATTTCTCTCCTGGGAAATGATCTGGGATTCCCCTTCTTTCTCCTTGCAGACTTCTCAGGGTTCCTGCCTCTATATCTTTCTATCTTTACTCTTCATCCAGAAAGATATTTGCTCCCATGCATTTTCTACTCCCTAAAGTGAATAAAAATCCATATATGGTTTTCAATGCAACATTTAGTAATTAAAAGCTTCTTCATATAACATGTATTATCCCTACAACTTGATACAAATACTTTAATGTATTTCATATGTGCGTACATTGATATAAACAAAATTGGGATCAATATATATATATATATACATATTTTCAAATTCCCTTTTCAGTCATGATAGTACCATTAATTATTCACAAAGGTAGAAAATCAAAGAAAAAGAAAATTGCTCTCCTCTTGTTTCCACTGATAGCTTTAACATTTTAGAATATTGTAGAATGGTTTAATCTACTTTTTGATCTTTGTATTTTTCCCAAATTAGTCACTATATGTACTTTATTATTTTATACCATGATTTTTATCCCTCAGTTTTAATTAATGCTATAAAATTTAAACCTTATGCCTTAAATTCTTGAAGGACATTGTCTTCCTGAGAAAAATTCAGTTTCCTTGTTAATAAAATACAAAGTTACTAAAATGCTACATTTGTATTCTATAATAAATAAAATATAAAATTATTCCATATATAATCAATTTTCTACCTCATAACATCAATTAAAAGGGGAATTATGGTTTTTGGAAGTGGTTTCCTTTCTGAAATTCTTATAGATATCATAGAGTTTGAGGGGCCAATGTAAACATAGTAGGCTATGAGTCAAAAATGAGATTAATAGGGGAAGGGGCAAGATGGCAGCAAAGTAAGGAGCTTCAAGAGTCAGCTTATCCTACAGTGTA
>JAQZBX010074779.1:0-14702 GCA_029593785.1 Cabassous unicinctus
TTTTTTACTGTACTATTAAAGAATGTAGAACAGCTCCCCAGGATGGGACTTTGATATTCTTTCAGTTATTCTGTGGACCTCCACCAATTGTGGCAATGCCCCATTAAATCTTGAATATATTCATGTGCATTAGAGGCATGCCCCAGGTGAACCCCTACACATGCATGCCCCCTTCACCAACAGATCACACTAATGAGCCACCCCTTCCCTAGTTGTGACCCTTCTGTGATCCAAAGACTCCAAAAATGAAGGCAACAAAAGAACCAAATAAAATTAATAAGCAAATTAAATAATAATGATAGCTTTAAAAATATAAAATACAAGAAATTTAAAAATAATTTGAAATAATAAGATTTTTATACATTGTGTCTTTCATCACTTAAAGAGCTGCTTTCTTGTATATACAGTGATATTTTCTTCCATGTAGTCCCCCAATATCTTATTGTTTCCCTTTCATTTTAAAAGAAGCTTTAGTTTACAGAAAGGTCACATAGATTAAATAGGGATTCCCATATAAAAAAATGTTCCCCTTTCCACACCTCCCCTGTTACTAGTATTTTACATATGGATGGTACATTTGTTACAATTGATGTACAAATTTTCAAACATTGCTACTAACCATGGCCAATGGCTTACATTATGATTTATTGTAATGCAGGTGGGTTGAGCCTCGGAAGACCAACCAAATACTTTTGATAATCCAAAGAATCCAAATGGAAGCCATAAGTCCAGCAGTGGCCATGCCATTTTGTTTACTCACATGTCCTGATGACAGCCATTGGATACCCATATAGTGGAGAAACAAAGTTTATATAGGGCAGGACAGCACAAAGAGGGGTACTACCTAATATATAGCCTATGTAATGAATAACAGTGAGTGCTTACCTATGGAGGGTTCCTGGAACAGTAAATCAAGGGTTCTAGCAATTAACATTCTTTTGTAGCAGAATGATTGCACTCTTGGTGCCAGTCTCTCCCCTACTGAGGGTGAATGGGCCATTGGCCAATATGGCCTTCCACCTCCCATCCCTTCTGCAGGCAGTTCAAGGAAGGGGCATTCCTTCTATTTACCCCATACTCCACCCCAATGCCCTTTCCACCATACAATCTGTCCAGTAGTCTTCAGTGATATCTGAACAGTCAGAGCATTGAGCACTATAGGCAAATACCACAATACCAATAAAGTAAATATCAAGAGATTAAAATTCCACCCCTGATTGCTAAGAGACTAATGAATACATATTGCAGATTATCTTTTGTTGTTTCATACAGACAAGGGCAGATTATGCTGGCTTAACAGTATACAAGCAACATTTTCATTAGTAGACAACAAAGTACCAGGTCGGGGCCCTTTATGAGGAGGTTTCTAATACAATACATTTTTCTCTTTCCAAATTTTGAGTTTCTTTAGTGACATTAAAAATCAGGTTAGGCACAGGAAGAATTCACATTGACACACATAGAGGTTCAGCAGGAATAGAAGACCCCAGACTATTAACTGTGGTTTTATAGCAATGATTCGGGTGACTTTTTTTCCCCATGAACTTAAGATTCCCAAGCAGTGTGTCTGCATAGGCCAGTGGTATGGTGAAAATGACCTCAATTTTCCCCAGTTTTTTTAAAATTTGAGTCATAGGTAATAACATGTTATTATTATTTCTCCTTTTGGGCAGCTGGCACTCTAACTCATAACCTTAGTGCCTGCATTAGTCCTGCTGTTAGCATCTTAACTGGAGCTGTAGCCACAGGCCACAGTGCTGAATTTAAGCAGTCCATTATTATATGGATCCCTTATCATCTTTTATCTGTTTCATTAAAAGGCCATTCATTTTTTTAAAATAAAAAGTCAAAACAATATCCTGGTCTATAGTCTAAAACTGCATGAGGTGACTGGTAAATATAATTTCTTGGTCACTGTCAATTTGGGCTGGAATCCCATATAGGGCACTTATATTTTCTAGGTAGCAAATAGTACCTGGCTGGTTATAAGAGTCTCATTGTAGGGTCTGCTGCAGTGAAAGCATACCTTGCCTTTTCCAAGAGCAGGAAGGGACTGACATCATAAGTCATTGGAGTGAGCACAATGGACACTCATGGGTGATGTTCATGAGCTGTTGGTGAGTAACAGGCACCTGGACGTGCTGCCACAGAATTCAGTAGCCATGATGTCCATTTTCCTGTGGAGCTACTTTGCTGCTTCTTGGGTCTCAATGATATGGCTCTGGATCTTTGTGAGGGTATCTTCCTCAACAGCCCTGTGACAGGTGTTAGAGGAGTGGGCAGGGACATTATAGACAATTACCTGCTGCTGCTGGCAGACATCCCAGATGTCCTTCCAGAAATCTCTCCCCCAAAGAGGGCATCCCATGACAGTCCATTGTTCTTGTCTCATTTTTAGTATTTGCAGTTCACCCCTGGATAGAGATGGCAGTCTTCAGAGTGACTGAACACTATTGGGTTAATCCCTTCACTTGCAACAGGACTTGGTATGCTGCACATAGTTGCTTTTCTAAGGGGCAATATTGTACTTTGACCCCTTCCTAAAATTGTGACTAAAATCAAAGGGTATTTGTTTAGAATGTTGCCTCTGTCACAAACCCCACCCAAAGCCAATATTCATGCTGGCCACATCCAATTCACAGCGTAATTCAAGGTCCACCCCCCTTTACTGCTTGAGCCTGTTATTGCCCTCTTTACCCTTTTTTAAAAGGAGACTGCTGGGAGAGTTTCTCATTTCCATGCACAACCTTTCCTAAATAACACATACAATGGCTTTAATATCTGAGTTAAGTGAGGGATAAAGGGTCTTCTATATCCAAACAACCCCAGAAATGCCATTAATTGTTTTGGAGTTTGTGGTGGGGGAAAACATTATATTTTAACAACACTTAAGAGTTTGACAAAGCAACAAGTTACCTTGCAGCTTGTCCCAGTTGTTTGCCCATTCCAGGTACTTAAGATAAGATAGCATTATTTCTGGTGTTTCTTTTAATTCTGAAAAAGAATTACTGGTCAACATATCATTAATATAATGAAATAGAGTTAAAGCCACAAGTATTTTTCCATGCAGCCAGATTCTTTGCCATCAGGCCAAGACAGATGGTTGGGCTATGTACTTAGCCTTGGGGAAGCACTGCAAAATCCACCATTGGCCTTTTCACATGAAGGTGAATGCAGGCTGGCTTGACTTGCCTATGGAGATACTAAAGAAAGCCTTAGCAAGTTGTAAAACAATATGATAGTAATATAACTGGATATTAATTTCTTGCAACAAACTAGCAATATTTGGGACTGCAGCATACAGCAGTGCTTTTGCTTTAATTTATAATAATCTGCTGTTATGCTCTACCCCTGACTGTCCCCAATGGCCACTCTCTTTCTGTGGCCACAGAGATGCTTCTTTAGTCGAGGTGGAACAAACCAGATGAATATGAGTCAAAGCATCTGTCTCTTGATGTCCAGAGAGGTTGTTTCTGAGACACATACCATTTTTTAAAATAATTAAAACCATGATTAACAACATTATGCTTTTATCTAATATTACGCTGAAACATTGTTAAATTCCTAGGAATTTTATACACTCTTTAAGTGTTCATAAGAACATTTTACTCGTACAACTTTGAGTACCATAGAGTTAAAGAATCCCTTTCAGTTAAACATTTTTCATTCAACTTAAAACATATCAAATGAACTTAACTATCTCATTAGTTTACTTTTCCCTTTTACACCTTTACCATGGTTACTTTAATTAACAGCTATTTTATTTTAGCAGTACAGGAAAAACTACTTTCTCCATTATTTTATTAAAACCTAAGATTCCCAATGGAATCAACATTATCTTCTTCCTACCACTACTGTAATATGCGGACTGAGGTGGCATCTGTCAGGTTTTCCTGTTACGAAGTTACCTTTTGTTATTAGCATCAGTTCAGTTTCTGTTTGATAATGATTTCCTGGAATTAGCCATTTAAATATTTCAACATAAGCAATGCTTTCACAAACTCCTTATAACAATTCATAACCACATAGACTATAGTTACTTCATCTTAAAAAGAATTTCACCCTCACAGAACACATTCCTTTACTTAATTCTACCTCTTAAAATACCTTCTACAAGTTTTGTCCCACATACTTCCAGTCTGATTTTATGAAAAACAGTCATTTTTTCTTAGGACAAAAAACACTCCCTTAAACAAACACCAAATTTTACTTAGCCCTTCCACAAAGCTTTCACTTCTTTCAATATCCATTTAAGCCTCACATTCCTCATTCCATTTTGTGAAGAAAAATAAACTATTCACTCCAATTTAGGCAAAAACAATTTTTTATGAAGAGGTTTGTAATAACTTCATTAGTCAAAAATTAAAATTTTCATCCTTTTAAAGATTTAATGCATATAAGCCTAATTTTATTAGCATCCATATGTATTAATATAAGCAATTATTTAATTTTTTGGCCATTTGAATAGAGCTTTTTTAAGAATTTTCATTTATCAATTTAATATTACCATCCAGAGTTATCAAAATATATTAATTGAACAAACACAAAAAGAGGTATGACACACCAACAAAAACATAAAGCTTATTAATTTGATCTGTTATTCTTACTCCTTCAGTATAGCTGTCTCCAAGCCCTCCATCATTTCATATCTCTGATTTTACTGCTTTTAAGATTTCTCCTGGAATCTGTGAATATACCAGTTCACTTTTGGAAAAACTTTTATTAGTAATCAGCAACCAGTTAGGGATATTTGAGCAGTGCAAATGCAATTAAGCTCTACTTTAGCATTTTAGACATACATTTAACACATATATTTTGGATTACCATTCTTTAAGAGTACACTTAGGCTTGAAGTTCAGGAGTAAGCTATTGATTCAAAACTGAAATTTCCTTGGTTACACCTTGATAAATATTCTGATCAAAATAAAATGTGACTAAAACTTAAATCATTGCCAAAGAAACATCCCATTCAAACTTTTCTACAGTTTTCACAAGTATTATGAGCTTTCAGGTTTGTAATATATTTTTAAATGCAGGCTTACAAAAGCTGCTATCATTGCTCTATTCTCTTACTTTCATAAAGTTGTCCAGTTCAAAAGTTACTAAAGTTTAACAGTGCTAATTTTATCAATATGGCTATACAGGCCCAATTAGAATTAGCATGGAAAGAAAACAGAGAACATTAATGTTGCTAAGTTTTTCTACTCTTCCAGCAGTTTAATTCTATCAGACCCCACTAGCCCAAAGCTACATCATTCAGGCTCAGGGGAGTTGCAGAGTTGCTGCTGGAATGTTTTCCTTATGTTAGTTAACACTTTAGCAGAATGTTTTCTTACAAGCATGATTTCACTGACATTGCCTTATTTAGCCCTTCCGCTTGTGTGGGAAGTTGTATCAGTGATTTAGCCTTCCTTTGCAAAAACAGTTTAACATGATTTAAGGATTCTTATATAGCTTCTACATCTGCATCACTATCTCCAGCTTTAGTTGCTCAGAGAGACCAGTCACTAAGGCAGAGGGGGAAGTCTGCAAATTCCTTTCTAATTTTAATTCTTCTTTCCTTTTACCTGCATATATTGACAGGCCTTTGTCTGCACCTGTACTTGTGCTTCCTTTGATTTCTTAGTTAAATGCTCCCTCTGATGCACCTGCATCAGTCAGAGATCCTGCTCCAACTCTTAAGTCTTCCTCCATTCACCTTGCCTTTGCTTTGGCTACTAACAGCTTGTAAGTACTATCATGAAAGGTAAGAAGGAAATGCTATGCAATGGCTTCAGCCACTGCACATTGCTCTTTTTTAGTAAAAGTTCCCTTTACTCTTTTCTCTAACTGCACTAATCCAGTGGGAGCATATGGGCATCCTCCAACTCCCTCATGGGTCCTTAATCATCTCTCAGCTGGGCAACATTGTACCACATAGAAATGCATGACCGCCCCAGGATCCCACCTGAAGCAGACTCCTGCATGTACTGTAGGGTCTCCCCTACAGTATCTGGAATGGCTGGTATGCTTTCAGGAACCTTATCCATGATGGGATTCTCTGTAACATCCTGCCAACTATGCCAATTGTAACACACTAGGGTCAAGACTGGGAAGCCCAAAAAATACTACTGATATTCCAAAGAATCCACACAGAAGCTGTAAGACTAGCAGCAGCCATGACACTTTATATACTCACATGTCCTGATGATGGCTTTTGGGCAGTGACCACACCCATAGAGTGGGGAAACAAAGCTTATATAGGGCAGCATAGCACAGGGGGACTAGCTAATACATAGCTTATGGAATTATTAATAGTGAGTGCCTTCCTAAGGGGGTTCCCAGAACAGTAAATCAAGGGTTTGAGCAATTAACATTCTTTTGTAGCAGACTGATTGTGCTCTTGGTGCCAGTCTTTATCCTACTGAGGGGGAATGGGCCATTGGCCAATATGGCCCTGCCCCTCCAAGCCCTTCTGCCAGCAGTTCAAGGAAGGGTCATTCCTTCTATTTACCCTATATTTACATTTTAGATTGAACACTTTTATAGGTTTTGATGAAATTTAAAATGGCCTGTACCCATTATTGGAGGATTATGCAGAACAATTCTAATTCCCATAAAAACCCTATGTTCCATCTATTTTATTCTTCCCTCCCCCTCTCATCAGAACCTATGTTAACCACTAAGTTTCACTTTTTGAAGAACAAGAATCATGGTTACTTGCAATAATATTGACAACTTGACATATTGGTCTGTTTTCCTTTATTAGGCACTGCCTCTTTTCTGGAGGATTGTTGTCCCTCTAAATTAGAATATAGCAGGACTCCTCAGGATGGGACTTTAATATTTTCTTGCTTCTTGTGTGGGTTCCACCCACTGATATTATATACTATGAAAAGATGAACACTAACATATTCCATAGAAAACTGCCCCAGGTGAACCCTGTCCCTTATACCCCCCACATCAAACACCCTACACCAGTAATCCTCCCCTGCCATATTTGCCAATAGAACATTTGCAACATGGTACTTTTAACCACAGACCCACAAATCTCCAGAGTTCACCTGCTCCTTCCCCCAATCTTCCCCTTATTTCCATGGATAGCTTTCCCTCTAAGTTCTGGAACAAGACAAGGATGACCACTATTACCTACCTTATCTAGTATTGTGTTAGAAGTACTTGCTCAAGCACTTAGAGAAGAAAAATACATAAAAGGCATCCAAATTAGAAAGGAAGAAATAAAAACTTCACTATTTGCAGATGACATGACCCTATGTATCTATCCTAAGAAATCTGTCACAAAGCTTCTAGGTCTCATAAATGAGTTCAGTAAAGTGCCAACATAAGAGAACAACATTAAAAAATGAGTAGCATTTCTGTACACCATTAACAAGCAATCTGAGGAAGAAATCAAGAAAAAGATTCCCTTTACAATAGTAATGAAAAGAATCAAATTCCTAGGAACAAACTTAGCTACAGGTGTAGGTAACTGACAGATGTAAAGGACTTGTACACTGAAAACTACACAACACTGCTAAAGGAAATTAAAAAATACCAAATAAATGGAAGAATATTTCCTGTTCATGGATAAGACTAAACATCATTAAAATGTCTATCCTACTGAAACTGATTTACAGATTTAATGCAATCCCATTAAAAATCACCACAGTATTTTTTACTGAATTGGAAATATTTGGGGACCATCTATCCAATAGAAGCCTAATATCCAGCATATAAAAAGAAATCCTACATTTCAAAAATAATAAGCCAAAAAAAAATTTTAATGTGCAAGAGATTTAAATAGATATTCCTGCAAAGGAGAAATGCAAATTGCTAAAAAGCACATGAAAATGTACTCAACATCATTAACTATAAAGAAAATGCAAATCTAAACTGCAATGAGATATCACCTTACAACAATTAGACTTGTGGCTATTAAAAAAAAGAAGACTACTAGTGTTGGAGAGGATGTGGAGGAAAGGGAACACTTATCCATTGCAAGTGGCAATGTAGAATGGTCCACCCATTGTGGAGGAGAATTGGTGGTTCCTCAAGAAGTTAACTATAGAACTGCCATATGATCCAGCAATCCCACTGCTGAGTACATACCCAGAAAAATTGAAAGCAGGGACATGCACAGATATATGAAAACCAATGTTCATACCAGCATTATTCATTATTGTCAAAACTTGTAAGTAACCCAAATGCTCATCAATACATGAATGGATATGCAAACTGTAGTATGTACATACAATGAAATATTACTCAGCTGTAAGAAGCAATGCAGTATTAACACAGGGCTAACATGGATGAATCTTTAAGTCCTTATGTTGAGTGAAGCAAGCCAGGCACTGAAGGACAAATGTTACATGAGCTCACTGTTATCAATTAAGCAATTTGAGCAGACTTACAGAGCTAGAGTCCAGAAGATTGGTTTACAGGAGACAAAAAGGGAGTAGAGGTTGGTGAGTCATTGCTCATATGGGAAGATCTATGACAAGGTGGAAGTGTGTGTTTGACCAGTGGAGGGGTTTGAGAAAGTTGCAGTGTTGTGGTGAGTTTGGTGGTGTTGGTCCATGAGGAAGAGTTAAGTGGAGTTTGGGTTGGAGTGTCCATGGAAGGTGGAAGTGTGTAGTTCTGAATTGGATGGACATGACAGTGGTGTAGCAATGTGATTGGATTTGGCAGTGCTGTTCTGTGAGGGGTAGTGTGTGAGGTTGGGTTGGATCATGTGATTTTCCTTCTTCAATTTTTCATTGTGGTTTATTCCACTAATTGATTTTATTGTGTTGGAAAACTCTTGCATATCTGATATAAAACCCAGTTGATCGTATTGTATAATACTTTCAATGTGCTTTTGGATTCTCTGTGCAAGTATTTTGTTGAGGATTTTTGCGTCTATATTCATTAGAGATATTTACCTGGAATTTTCTTTTTTTCATAATATCTTTCTGTTTTTTGGTATTAGGGTGATGTTAGCTTCATAGAGTGAGTCTCATAGCATTCTTTCCTGTTCAATTTTTTGGAAGAGCTTGAGCAAGATTGGTATTAGATTGTCTTTGAATGAATGGTAGAATTTACCTCTGAAGCCATTTGGTCCATGGCTTCTCATCTGTGGCAATATTTTGATAACTGCTTCAATCTCTTCACTTGTGATTGGTTGTTAAGGTCTTCTTTTTCCTCTAGTGTCATGGAAGGTGATTAGTGTTTTTCTAGGAATTTGTTTATCTCATCTACATTATCTAGTTTTTTGGCTTACTGTTTTTCATAGTATCCTTTCATGACCTCTATTGAGGTGCCAGTTGTAATGTCCCCCTGTCATTTGTGATTTTATTTGCATGTTCTGTCATTTTTGTCATCTAAGGGTTTGTTGATTTTGTTGATCTTCTCAAAGAACCAACTTTTGATTTCACTGATATTCTCTATAGTTTTATGTTTTCTATTTCAATATTTCAGCTCTTATCTTTACTATTTCTTTCCTTTGAATTGGTTTGATTTGGGAATAGTTTGCTGTTCTTTTTCTATTTCTTCCAGGGGTGGAGTTATATGTGCAGTTTTAGCTCTTTCTTTTTTAAGGAGGTTCTGGGGATTAAACCCAGGAACTTGTTCATTGGAAGCAGATACTCAACCACTGAGTTATTTCCACTCCCCAATGAGAGTTGGTTTTTCATTTGTTTGCTTTGTTTTGAGGAGGTACCATGGATCAAACCCAGAACCTACTACATGGGAAGTAGGTGCTCAACCACTTGAGCTACATCTCCTCCCCAATTTCACTTTTTTTTAGGTCATTAGAAAAAATTTATTGGGAAAGGATGGGAAAGAACAGAGCTTGCTGAGCAGTGGGAGAGAAGGATGGAAACATGCACCAAGATTTGGTGTGGGCTCCTATATGCAGACAGAGCAATCTGGTTTGTGCAGTTATTCTCATTAAACTATTGATTACCCCTCCCTTTGCTAATTCCAAGGGGAGGGACCCCAGCTGTCATTGGCTACCCCACCAATGGTGGGGACGAATGGTGAGGATGGTTTGAAATATCTGGGGCTAATGGGAGGTCCCAGAAAGAGAAACTGGGGCCTAAAGGTTAAGGTCAAGATCTTGGTGGGGTCTTGTGGGAATGTTGTCTGTTGGCCACATTGCCTGTTGGCCATGCTGTGGCTCATCTCCTCATTTCCCTCTATTAACCTGACTCAACTCCCCCCTCAAAGAGTTCATGTGCTTATTCTTAAGGGGGTGCTGATGGGTAATGGTCAATATTCTGTAGTTACTTTCTGCTGGTTAGGGCAGTAGTCCCTACCTGACAGGGCATATACTTCTCTGGCTATTCTATTGAGGTTGAGGGAAGTCAGAACCAGCAACCTGTTTGTAACAAGATGATATCCCCACATGCCTAATAAGGCATTGATTCTGTAAGAAATAAAATTAATTGAAATTTAGAGGATATATTGTCCCACAGAAAGGACTAAGAGGATGGTGATGAGCAGGCCCAAAAAGGGGACCAGCTATGACACATTGGTCCACAAAAGTATGAAAGACCTTGTGCCTTCAGAGACTGCATCCTCCCAAAATTGATGGGAAACAGCATTCTTCCTTGAGTTCTTTTATACTGTAGGTTAATTCTAGGGAGAGATTGGGGTAGACCTGATGAGTTTGGGTATAAGCAGCCAACCCCAGTTCCCACAGCAGTGGTTATGCTTAGAATAGCTGGGAGAAGGAAGAAGAGAGGCACTTTCCTAGTTAAACACACACAAAGACATTGCAGGTACTATCAATACAGGGATGTGTCAAGCAAAATAAAGACAGTACTTAAGACAGCCAGTCTTTTGTTTTATAGGCAGTTTCATTAATTACTTAGAAAATGAATTAAATATAACAGGACTTTTATCATGTTCAATTTCCCTCTGCATATGATCTAGAATAGAAGATATATAGGTACAGTATTTAATAATAATTCATGCATCCATCAATGCATAAGTTTCTCTTTCAACTGCAGTTAATAGATCTAAGCTCCCGATTTGCAATACCATACATGTTATCTCTCTGTGGGAGCAGGCCATAATGCTAATTTGTTTAAGGTTTACTTACATAACTGTGGTAATCACTGCTCCACTTGGTATGCTCTTTACACAGCCAGCATGCTGCAGCACCATTTACCTCAAAGAGAAGTTAGGAAGGTAAGCTCCAATATTTCAGCAGCCTTGTGCATAGCACCCTTCAGTACTATGAAACAGAGCTAGTCTGGAGGTAATGTCCATTGTACACCTGGCCAAATTGGGCCAATGCTGGCTGCTGCAGGAATCTGAAACTGCTTCATACTCTCCACCTACTTCAGGAGCATAGCCAGAGATGTAAAAGGTACTTTTATTGTTTTAGGTGTCAGTGAATGACCTACCCAATAACTCAAATGGAGAGGCAAAATGCAGTGTATGGAAGGCCTGCTTTAAATGTACAAGAGAGTTTGATGATACTGAAGTTAATTGTATTAGTATGATGCAGTTTCAGTTAAGGTAAGCACAGATTAGGACAGAAGAGAGAATATTACATTTACTTTGCTTAGGGAAAGACTTAACTTTAGAGTCACCTAGATACAAAACTCCCAGTGTCTGTCAATGGCAAAAATTTCATGTAGGACCCTTCTGCTTAGTTCTTCCAGGAAAATCTCCAGGCAGTTGCTAAGTATGGAGCTACGTGGTCCAAAGAAGCTCTGCCCCGACAAGACATGAATTGGGGCTGCTCTGGGGATTATAGCCCATTAGTTACCTCCTGGCAAGGGGTAAAGCCCTGCAAAGCTTTTTTACTGGAAGGATTGGAATGTTACAAGGGAATAGGAAGGGAGCTAGGAATGGTCAGGCACCTTTGAATCTTAGTGCACTTCCTCATCCCTTTAAGAAGATGTGGTCATGTGGTCACTGGCCCTTAGATCTGTCTGTCTTCTGCTCTCTTACACAGGCTTAACTGGAATTCAAGGTCCCATACAAAGCCCATTCTCAGCTATCCTATAGCCATATGGTGTGGCACAAAAGATTAGCTTCTTTTTAGACTATCAGTTGACAGATCATCCCAGTTTCTGAGAAGGCACCCTAAAGGGGAGTCTATTGGAATCCTGTAAGAGCCACCCATTACCCTAGGGGAAGATAAATGCATTCTTCAGTCTGATTGGCACCCCACCATAGACCTGACTGGATGGATTGCTCGCTGAGCCTGCATCCTGAAAAGCGGGGTAAACTGCTCACTGTCCCACATTCTGGGGGTTGGGAGCTTTATGTCTCTGGATATCCCCAGAGCCTTAGAGGTCTTGGGGCCATCTTGGTCCAGATCAAAGGCTGAACACTCAATCTGGGCTCACCCTAGGAAAGGACCTGTCAAGGGACCTTTCTTTTGCCTACTTTTCAGAGGTCTTAGGAGTTAGCCATGAGCAAAATGATCTCCTGGTGACTATCAGGGTCCAAGTTCTGCAGTTAAACCCAACATTAAAAGCCCATTAAAAAACCTAGAGACTATTCTGTGACTTGCCAGAAAACAGCTTCAGGGAGCTACCAATGGTGGGACTCATACCTTGCTATCAAATACATTTTCAGTTTCTAAGACATTCTAAAGCATCTCACAGACCTAAAATGAGGAGATCAGTTGTTGGAATTTTAAAGGAATTTCTAATTTAAAAGAGTTAACTAGTGGTCTCAGGAAACAATACAATGGGTGATAGCCATTCTGAGCTCACAGAAAGGGCCTGGTAAACTCCTGCTCAACTTAGGCCACATGCCCATTCAGGTCACAAGGGCTTTTTCCCTGCCACCCAGAACTTCCTTGGATCTACATGGCATGGAGGCTCACTCCTACCACCTCTGAACAGGGAGCCAGAAGTCTGAACAGACTGAGTTTATGTCCTGTGGGAGCCTTTCCAGGAACCCCTTTAAAATGCAGGCTAAAATCACTTCTAATTAAAAGAAACTCACAGAGAGGGCCTGATACACTCCCAGCAGACTCCTGCTTGGCTTAAGCTACATATCCAGTCAACTCTCAAGGGTGGTTTCACCCACCACCAGAACTTCCTTGGATCTACATGGCATGGGGGCTTGCCCCTACCACCTCTGAAGAGAAAGCCAGAAGTCTGGGCAGACTGAGTTTTTGTCTTGTGGGAAAATATCCAGGAACCCCTTTAAAATGGCAAAACCAAAAGAGGGCACAGACAAGCCTTAGTTAAATCTCACCATACTCTGGTGGGGGTGAGGGAGCACCACTTGCCTTTCTCTCTCCTGGCAATGGCTTGCCAAATGAAGCTAGGGAAGTGTTGTATTCCACTAGGTTCATGGCTATGTTGCATAAAAGACCTTAAGATCATGCCAGTTGAGTTAGGCCAGTAAAAGAAATTTATTAGGAAAGGAAGGAAAGAACAGAGCTTGCTAAGAAATGGGAAAGATGGATGGAAATATGCACTGAGATTTGGTGTGGGCACCTCTAGGCAGAGAAAGCCTCTTTCTTCTTTTTTAATGTAAGCATTGAAGGCTATAAATTTCCCTCTCAGCACTGCTTTTCATGTGTCCCAGAGGTTTGACATGTTATGTCCTCATTTTCATATATCTCAAGATATTTGCAGAATTCTCTTGCAATTTTTTCTTTGACTCACTGATTGAGTGTATTTTTTGAACTCCATATATTTATGAATTTTCCCCTTTTCTGTCCATTATTGCTTTCCAGCTTCATTCTGTTATCAGAAAAAGTATTTGTATAATTTCAATCTTTTTAAGTATACTGAGACTTGTCTTGTGACCCAACATATGGTCTATCTGGGAGAATGTTCCTTGAATGCTTGTAAAGAATGTATATCCTGCTGTTTTGGGGTGCAATGCTTTATAGATATATGATAGACCTAGTTTATTTACCATATTTTTCATGATCTCATTTCTTTATTTATCCTCTGTCCAGATGTTCTGTCCAATACTGAGACTTGTGTATTGAAGTCTCCAACTATTATTGTAGAGACATCTATTTCTCCCTTCTATTTTGCCACAATATGTCTCATGTATCTTGGGGCACTCAGTTTAGGTGCCTAAATATTTAGTATAGTTTCTTCTTCTGGGTTAATTGCATCTTTTATTAATATATAATGTCCTTCTCCAACCTTTATAACTATTGTGCATTTAAAATCTATTTTGTCCAATATTAGTATCACTACTCTAGCTTTTTTTTTTTTTTTGGTTACCATTGTCATGGAATATCTTTTTCACATTTTCACTTTTGACCTAGTTGTGTCCTTATGTCTGAAGTGAGATTCTTATAGACAGCATATTGATGGCTTATATTTTTTATCCGTTCTATTTAGTGTATGTCTTTTGCTTGGAGAGTTGAAGCTATTAGCATTTAATGTTATTACTGTAAAGACATTACTTACTTTATCCATTTTGTCCTTTGGCTATCTCTTGTTATATCACATTTTTCTATGTCTTTTTACCCTTTAATTTACCCTTCCTAATAATCTTCATTTCTACACTCTTCTCCAAGTCTCTTGCCCTTGTTTTTCCTTTAAGTCTGCATAACTCCATTTAGTATCTTTTGTCATTCTGGTCTTTGGTAACATATTATCAGTTTTTCTCTGTGAATACTTTGAACTCACCATCATTTTTGAAGGACAGTTTTGATGGATACAGATTTCTTGGCCACCAGTTTTTCTCTTTCAGTTCCTTAAATACATCATAACACTTTCTTCCAACCTACATGGTTTCTTATG
>JAQZBX010074781.1:0-14702 GCA_029593785.1 Cabassous unicinctus
TTTTTTTTTTCTTGACTACTTGCTGTAGCTAGAACTTCTAGTACAATGTTGAATAACAATACTGACAGTGGGCATCCTTGTCTTGTTCCCAATCTTAGAGGGAAAGCTTTCAACCTTTCCCCATTGAGTACAATGTTGGCTATGGGTTTTTCACTTAAGTCTTTTATCATATTGAGGAATTTTCCTTGTATTCCTATCTTTTGAAGTGTTTTGTTTTTGTTTCTGTTTGTTTTGTTTTGTTTTTTGAGGTACTGGGGCCAGGGACTGAAACTGGGACCTCGTATGTGGGAAGCCAGCACTCAACCACTGAGCACCATTGGCTTCCCTGAGTTGGTTTTTTCATTTTGTTTTTGCTTGTTGTTGGTTTTTTTCTTTTTACTTTTTTTTTTAATTGACGTATATCACTCATACATGAACATACATAAAAAATAAGTGTATTGCAATAGTTGTGAACTTACAAAACAAACATACATAACATCATACAGGGCTCTCATACCTCACCTTACCACCAATACCTTGCATTGTTGTGAAACATTTTTAACTAATGGTTAAAGAGCATCCTCAAAATATTACTACTAACCAAAGTATTTTCCCCTAACCCACCCTATTTTTTTATATATATCATTCATACATGAACACACATAAACAAATGTATAGTAAAAGTTGTGAACTTACAAAGCAAACATTTATACCATCATGCATTTGTACCATCATACAGGGGTCTCATACATCAACCCCCCACTAACACCTTGCCTTGTCGTGAGACATTTGTTACAAATTATGAAAGAATATTTTCAAAATCTTACTACTAATTATAGCCCTTATCTTACATTTGATGTATTTTCCCCCAACCCACCCTATTATTATTTTTTAAATATATTTTTATGACAGAAGTTGTAAACTTACAAAACAATCATGCACATGTGCAGAATTTCCAAACAACATCCCTCTATCAACCCACCACACCATGGTAGAACATTTGTTACAGATTATGAGATAATATCATCTGATTATTACCAGGTCCACAGCGTACATTTGGCACATATTTTCCATACTCCCCCATTATCAACACAGTACATCTTTGGCATAGATGAGAAAATATTGCATTAGTACTGTTAACCACAGTCTGTAGGTCACTCCAGTTGTATTTTTCCCATGCTTCTCCACATTCCCACCACTCTGCAGTAGCGATGTACATCTGCTCTAGCTCAAAAAGGACACTCTTGCATCTGTTCCATCAATCAAAATTCTCTTCCACCTCTGGGTTTACTGTGCTATTCAGTCCCTAGATTATTCTCTAGCTTTCTGTCAATTGGCATTTACATCCCTAGACTACCATTTTCAGCCACATACCCATTTATAACCCAGCTGTTACTCACTATAATTTGTCACCATCAACTCTCTATATTTCCACACTTTTACAGTAAAGCTAATTAAAACTTCTACATACATTAAATATCAGTAGTCCATCTCAGGCCTCCTCTTATCTCCTTTAAGAATCCACCACCTACCCCCACGTCTTGAAGATATTTTCCTACATTTTCTTCTAGAAGCTTTATGGTTCTTGCTTTTATATTTAGATTTTTTATTCATTTTGAGTTAATTTTTGTATAAGGTGTGAGATAGGGGTCCTCTTTCCTTTTTTTGCTGTGAATATCCAGTTTTCTCAGGACCATTTGTTGAATGGACTGTACTGCCCAAGCTGGATGGGTTTGACAGGCTAGTCAAAAATCATTTGACCATAGATGTGAGGGTGTTTTCTAACCATCAATTCAGTTCCATTGGTCTGTGTGTCTGTCTTTATGCCAGTACCATGCTGATTTTACCACTGTAGCTAGGTACTATGAATTAAAGTCTGGAAATGAGAGTCCTCCAACTTCGCTTTTCCTTTTTAAGATGTTTCTGGCTGTTCAGGACCTCTTACCCTTCCAAATAAATTTGATAATCATGTTTTCCATTTATTTAAAAAATGCTGGTGGAATTTTTATCAGGATTGCATTGAATCTGTATATCAATTTGAGTAGAATTGACATCTTAATGATATTTAGTCTTCCAATCCATGAGTATGGAATGTTCTTCCAATTATTTAGGTCTTCTTTTATTTCTTTTAACAATGAGTTGTAGTTTTCTGAATACAAGTGCTTTACATTGTTGGTTAAGTTTATTCCTGAATATTTAGGTTTTATCTGTCATATTTTATTTTCACCACTCTTTTGACACTTTTGGTTACTGTTATTGATGTAATCATCATTTCTAGACTTTCTTCAAGGCATCTCTCTCCTGTCTTTTCTTTTCAGGCTGTAGCACACCCTTTAGTACTTCCTGCAAAGCAGGTCTCTTGGTTACAAACTCTCTCAGTTTCTGTTTAACTGTGAATATTCTAAAGTCACCCTCATTTTTGAAAGACAGTCTTGCTGGATATAAGATTCTTGGCTGGAAGTTTTTCTCTTGCAGTATCTTAAATATATCATACCACTGTCTTCTTGCCTCCATGGTTTCTAGTGAGAAATCAGCATTTAATCTTATTGGGTATCTCATATGCTATGCGTTGCTTTTCTTTTGCTGCTCTCAGAATTCTCTCTTTGTCTTTGGCATTTGACATTCTGATTAGTATGTGTCTCGGAGTTGGTCTATTTGGATTTTTTCAGATGGGAGTATGTCGTGCTTCTTGGACATGGATATCTACGTTCTTCAGTAGGGTTGGGAAATTTTCTACCATTATTTCTTCAAATATTCCTTCTGCCCCTTTCCCTTCTCTTCTCTTTCTGGGACACCCATGACATGTATGTTTGCACGTCTCTTGCTGCCGTTTAGTTCCCTGAGATCTTGTTCAAGTATTTCCAATCTTTTCTCCATCTGTTCTTTTGTATGTTCACTTTCAGAGGCCATTTCTTTAAGCTCACCAATCATTTTTTCTGCCTCTTCAAATCTGCTCTTATATGACTCCAGTGTATTTTTAATTTCATTTATTGCACCTTTCATTCCCATAAGATCTGCTATTTTTCTATGTATGCTTTCAAATTCTTTTTGTGCTCATCCAATGTCTTCTTAATATCCTTAATTTCTTTAGCCATCTCATTTAATTTATTAAGGAGATTTGTTTGAACATCTATGATTAGTTGCCTCAACTCCTTTTTGTCATCTGGAGGCTTATCTTTTTCCTTTAACTGGGCCATATCTTCCTGTTTCTTGGTGTGGATTGTAATTTTTTGTTGGTGTCTTGGCATCTGGCTTACTAGAGTATTTATTCTGGGTGCAGTTTTTCTCCTTAGTTTAGTGCTTCCTGCCCTTTCTCCCTTGCTGGTTGTGTAGTAGGAGCCAAGGATGTATTTGGTGCTATAAGCTGTGGAGGCTCAAGCTGCCCTCATTGCCCCAAGGACCAATGAAGCTTCTCCCAACTTTCTCATTTGCCAGGGGTAGGGACAGAGGCACAGCTGTGTGGAATAATCCAACTCATGCAGGGCTAGACTGTAGTTGCCCAGAGAGACTAATGAAGTTTCATGTCCCTTTCTCCCCTGCCTGGGGTGGGGATGGAGCTGCAGGTGTGGGCAGCAATTTATGCAGTGCAGGTCCAAGATGACCGCAGTTGCCCCAGTAGACTTACGATTATTCAATCTGTGCCAGCTAAATGTACCTGCAGTTACCTGGATAGGCTGATGCAGGGCCCACCAGCTTCCTCCCTGCTAGAGGTAGGCCTGGGGCTTAGGCTAGAGCTGCAATCTGATCTAGATGGAAAGAAGCTGGTGCCTACCAGCACTGTGATTTTCAGTCAGCCCCACTTCCCCTCATGTCAGGAGCTGGGTTAAGATGGTGGCTACCAGCCTCTTTCTGACTTGGGCAGGTTCAAACTTTAGCTGTTCTTAGGATTATACTTTAGCCCGCCAAATTTACTAATCAGTAGCTGAATTTGGTGCCCAACCATCTCTTCCTCCCCTGTTTTTGGGAAGTGGGGCTTTCAATTCCAGCCATGGCACAGCTCCTGAGGTGGCTTGTGCCTCCAGTGGAGGATGGGCACCGGCCTCCGTGGCGTGGAGGGCTCTACTTATGAATCTTCTCTGCAGGCGGGCAGTCTCCTCCTTCCATTCTTTCAAGAATGTTGCTGAATGCTCTTCTGGTCTCCTGCAGCCCCCAAATAAGTGCTCTAGATAGCCCTGGGTGATCACCAACGGCCCCATAGCAGGAGCTGATTCTAGGAGCTCTTTACTCTGCCACCATCTTGCTGGTTGTCCCCTGCTTGTTGTTTGTTTTTGTTTTTAGGAGGCACCAGGGAGTGGACCCAGGTCCTCCCATGTGGGAAGCAGGTGCTCAACAGCTTCAACAACATCTGCTCCCTTTCAAAGTGTCTTTATCAAGAAACGATGCTGGACTTTGTTAAATGCCTTTTCTTTATCGATCGAAATGATCATGTGTTTTTTTTCCCCCTCAATTTGCTAATGTGGTGTATTACATTGATAGATTTTCTCATGTTGACCCACCCTTGCTTAACTAGAATAAATCCCACTTGGTCATGATTTATAAGTCTTTTGATATTCTGTTGGATTCTGTTTGCAAGAATTTTTGCATCTATGTTCATTAGAGAGATT
This sequence comes from Cabassous unicinctus, assembly GCA_029593785.1. Taxonomy (NCBI): domain Eukaryota; kingdom Metazoa; phylum Chordata; class Mammalia; order Cingulata; family Chlamyphoridae; genus Cabassous; species Cabassous unicinctus. The sequence continues at coordinate 4,584 of JAQZBX010074781.1, forward strand.
GGTCTGTCACTTTCTTTTCTTGTAGTTTCTTTATTTGGCTTTGTTGTTAGGATGATGTTGGCTTCATAAAATGTTTTGGGTAATTTTCCCTCCTCTTCAATTTTTGGAAGAATTCACCTGTGAAGCCATCTGGTCCTGGACTTCTTTGTTGGGAGATTTTTAAAAATTAATTTTATTATTTTCAAAGAGGCTTTAGATTACATAAATGTTACATAAAAGATATAAGGGATTCCCATATACCCCACTCCCTCCCCCTCCCACACTTTCCCACATTAACAACATCCCTCATTAGTGTTGGTACATTTGGTACAATCGGTGAACACGTATTGAAGCATTGCTACTAACTATGGATTTCAGTTTACGTTAAAGTTTATACTCTGTCCTGCACAATTTTGTAGGTTATGACAAAATATACAATGGCCTGTATCCCTCACTGCAGTGTCATGCAAGACCACTCTAATGTCCTGAAAATGCCCCCATATTACACCTATTCTTCCCTCTACATCCCTCAGAACCTCTGTGGCCACTGCCTTTATATCAATGCTAAGAGTTCTTCCATTGCTAAAATAATAATAAGTCTATAGTAGAATAATAATAAGTCTACTTTAGTGTATTGTTCATTCCCCAATCTTGAGGATTTCGGGATGGTGATGCCCACTCTGCTTCTCACTGAGAGAGAGCTTAGATCCCAAGGGGCAGGTAGATGGGACTATCTTGTATGCAGTTGCAGACACTCTCTGTTCCTTGGGATGGGTGTTGTCCATCATCATCTCCTTGTTAGTTGTCCTGGGTGAGTCCAATGAACTAGAGAGTAGGTGTTGCAACTATGTTGTGCTGTTGGTAGATTTTTGATGACTGATTCAATATATCTAAATGTGATTGTTTTGTTAAGTTCTTCTATTTCTTGTAACATTGGTGTAGGTTGTTTGTTCATTTCTAGGAATTTGTCCATTTCATTCAGGTTGTCTAATTTGTTGGCATACAGTTTCTCATAATATTCTCTTATGAACCTTTTTAATTCTGTGAGGTCAATTGTAACTACACTCTCATTTCTGATTTAATTTATTTGCATCTTCTCTCTTTTTTTCTTTGTTAGTCTAGCTAGGGGGTTGTTCATTTTATTAATCTTCTCAAAGAACCAGCTTTTGCTTTTGTTGATTTTCTCTATTTTTTTTGTTTGTTTGTTTCTCAATTTCATTTATTTCTTCTCTAATCTTCATTATTTCTTTCCTTCTGCTTGCTTTGAGAGTGGTTTGTCTTTTTCTAGTTTCTCTCATTGTTCAGTTAGAGCTTTTATTTTGGTTCTTTCTTTTTTTTAATATAGGCATTTAGTGCTATAGATTTCCCTCTCAGAACTGCCTTTCCTGTATTCCATAAGTTATTTTGGTGGGGGGAGGGGTGTTATTTTTATTTTTTGTTGTCTTTTGTATTTCTTTTCCCCATAAGTTTTGATAAGTTGTGTTCTCATTTTCATTCATTTCATTTATTTACTAATATCACTTACAATTTCTTCTTTGATCCACTGATTATTTAGGAGTGTGTTTTTCAGCCTTCACACATTTGTGAATTTACTTCTTTCCCATCTATTATTGATTTCCAGTTTATTCCAATATGAGATGAGAAGGTGGTTTGTATAATTCCAATCTTTTTTATTTATTGAGACCTACATTGTAACCTAACATGGTGGTCTGTCCTGGAGGAAGATCCATGAGCACTTGAGAAAAATGTATAACCCGCTGAGTTTGGGTGCAACATGCTGTATATGTCTGTTAGGTAAATCTCGTTTATCATATTGTTCAAGTCTCTGTTTCCTTGTTGATCTTCTGTCTAGTTGTTCTATCTAATGATATCAGTGGTGTTTTGAAGTCTCCAACTATTATTTTAGAGTTGTCTATTTCTCCCTTCAGTTTTGCCAGAGTTTGCCTCATGTATATTAGGGCACCCTGGTTAGGTGCATAGATATTTATGACTGTTATTTCCTCCTGGTGAATTGTCCCTTTTATTCATATATATTGACCTTCTGTATCTCTTATAACTTTCTTGCATTTAAGTTCTGTTTTGTCTGATATTAGTGTAGCCACCCCTGCTCTTTTTTTGTTACTGTTTGTGTGGAGTATCTTTTTCCATCCTTTCATTTTCAGCTGGTTTGTATTCCTGAATCTAAAGTGAGTCTCTTGTAGGCAGCATATGGATAGCTCGTGTTTTTTTATCCATTCTGTCAGGCTATATCTTTTGATTAGGGAGTTTAATCCATTCACATTCAGTGATATTACTGTAAATACATTATTTACTCCCACCATTTTATTCTTTGGTTTTTATATGTCATATCTTATTTTCATCTGACTTTTTACTCTTTTGGTTATCCTGTCTGCTATTCTTTCTTCTCTACTCTCCTCCAAGTCTCTCTCTCCTGTCTTTTTCATTCAAAGTGTAAGGTTTCCTTTAATAATTCCTGCAGATTTGTAATCTTTTTTACAAACTCTCTTAGTTTTGTTTGTTTGTGAATATTTTAAGCCCCTGCCCAATTTTTTCCATTCTTTTCTCTCTCCGTTCTTTTCTCTCTTCTGTTTCAGCTCTTCTGTCTTCTTTATCACTTATTCTTCTATAATTTTGCATCTGTTCCAGTATGCCGCTATTGTGTTTTTTATCTCACCTATCATGTCTTTCATTCCCATGAGCTCTGTAACTTTTCTATTCAGGTTTTCAAATTATTCTTTGTGTTCATTCAGTGTCTTCTGGATGTCCTTTCTCTTTTTAGCCATATTGAATTTCAACTCATTACTTTGATTTTAGATTTTGTAAGCATCTCTTTGATTGATTGTCTCAAATCCTGTGTCTCTTCTAGGGTTTTGATATATTCCTTTTCTTGGGCCATTTCTTCCATTTTCTTAGTATGGCTTGTAATTTTTTACTGATATTTAGGCATCTGATTAGGATGGTGAGATTACTCAGGTGCTCAATTTCTCTCTCTTTCATAGGGATTTAGTGGCAGGAGGCTGGATGTTACTGCTGTTCTTTGATTTGGTTAAACCTGTTCTGGGTCTTTAGGATTGTCTCTGTTAGTTGCTCAAATTTGGGCCCTAGACACAGTAATGGGTTGCAGACCCCCTTCCTAGGGCCTTAGGAAGGGAGACTGTATAGACCTGAAAAATCCTCTCTTATTTACTTTTACTTTCCTCATGTGCACTTCCTTGGCCTGCCAGCAGATGGCGCTCTTTAACAGCCCTCTCAGTTCAATGCTTGGTGGGTGTACGATTGCTGCAACAGGGACTGGATCAGTGTGATAGAGGATCCTATCTGGAGGCTAAAAGCCTCATAATTCAAACTTTCTCAGATGCAGTTCTCCAACCTTTGTTGGCAGTCCCCTCCCTTTTCCTGAGTAGGAAATAATTCCACTCCCCTCTGCATCCTCAACAACCAGTCGCAGTCAGTAGAGAAGGAGATTGAGAGGGTTGACCTCTTTAGCTGACTTCCAAAGTAAACAATGGCATGCCCCGCCTGGTCTGGAAGAACTTGTGGGACACAGCAGACCAAATTTGTGAGTCAAAAGCTGAGTCAGCCTTAGGCTGTGTCTCTCTCTCCCCTTTCCTGAGGAGGTAGATCCCTGGGGTCCCCTTTGTCTGTAGCCGCCAGTCCCTAGGCTTAAGAATTCAAAAGTGTCTATAGGGTGGGGGAGGATGCCGGCAATTGCAGCTGAATTTTAACTCACAGTTCTGCCATTGTGATTCTTTTCCTTTGCCCCTCTCCCTTCTGGGCAGTGTCCAACCTTTGCCTGGTGTCCTAAACCCTAGCAGATTTTTTTCCAGACTGTTTCTGCCTGTCCTCTAGCTCTTTTTCTGGGAGAGAATAGAGTCCCATGTCTTTCTAATCTGCCATCTTCCCTGAAGTCCCCAAATGATTTTTGGCAAGTGGCAAAAACAATGGGGAAAGAATAGTCTCTTAATAAATGGTGTTGGAACAACTGGATCTCCATTTGCAAAACAATGAAAGTTGACCCCTACCTCATACCATATAGAAAAATCAACTCATAGTGGATCAAAGACCTAAATATATGCACCAAAACTATAAAACTCCTAGATAAGAATGTAGGGAAGCATCTTCAGGACCTTGCATTAAGGAATGTTTTCTTAGACTTTACACTCTAAGCACATGCAACAAAAGAAAAATATCTCTGTGACCTATCAAAATTGAAAACTTTTGAGCCTCAAAGGACTTTATCATGAAAATAAAATGACAACTTACACAACTGGGGAAAACATTTGGAAACCACATATCTGATAAAGGTTAATATCTAGAATATATAAAGAAATCCTTCAACTTAACAACGAAAAGGCAAACAACCTTAAATAATGGACAAAGGACCTTCACAGACATTTCTCCAAAGAAGACATGCAAATGGCCAAAAAGCACATGAAAAGATGTTCTACATCATTATCCATTATGGAAATGCAAATCAAAACCACAATGGGATATAATTTCACAACCACTAGAATGGTTACTATTTTTCAGAAGTGGAAAATTACAAATGTTGGAGAGGATGTGGAGAAATAGGAACATTCATTCATTGCTGGTGGAAATGCAAAATGGAGCAGCTGCTGTGGTAGACAGTTTGGCAGTTCCTCAGAAAGTTAAGTATAGAATTACCGTATGACCTGGCAATCCTACTTCTAGGTACATACCCAAAAGAATTGAAAGCAGAGACTCAAACACACCAATGTTCACAGCAGCATTATTCACAATTGCCAAAAGATGGAAGCAACCCAAACATCCATCAACTGATTACTGGATAAAAAATGGATGTGGTGTATACACACAATGGTATATTATTCAGCCATAAAAAGGAATGAAATTCTGATACATGCAACAATGTGGATGAACTTCGAAGACACTAAGTTGAATGAAATAAGCCAGAAACAAGAGAACAAATATTGTATGACCTAAGTGAAATGAAATGATTAGAATAAGCAAACTCATATGAAGCAGAATCCAGAATATGGGTTACCAGAGAAGGGGAGCGTGTAGGGAATAGGGAGTTAAGGCTTAAAATGTACAGCATTTCTATTGGAGATGATGGAAAGAGTTTTGGTAGTGGTTGGTGGTGAGGGCAGCACAACATTGTGAACGTAATTAACAGTACTGAATTATACATTTGAATGTGGTTAAAGGGGGAAATGTTAGGTTATAAACATGGTACTAAAATTTTAAAAATTTTAACTCACGATATACTGAATTGCACATCATAGTGAACCCTAAGTTAAACCATGGACTATAGTTCATTGAATAATTATAAAAATGTGCTTTCATCATTTGCAACAAATGTACCACACCAATGCAAGGTGTTCACAATAGAATGATACATGGGAACCAGGAACTCTGTTTTGTTCATGGTTTTTCTGTAAACCCACAACTTCTCTAATTAAAAGAAAATGTTTAGCTGTGAGTTTAATCCTTTGATGCTTTTCCCTCACTGTGCTATAAACTCTGAAAACTGGAAGTGACCCCATCTGTCTTTTTCGTTACAGTGTCCCTGGCACCTCCTTCAGTGTCTGGACACTGCTAGGACTCCCACTAGCTATTTGTTGCAAATACAACAGGAACACAAATGGAGGCGGGAAGGCTGCTTTGGTTGAAATGAGGATGGAGGCTCAAGCCGAGCCTCAAGTTGAAGCAAACATGTGGGTTTGGGATGCTTCTACCAGACCTACTCCTTGTGCTTCCCACGGGCCTCCAAACACTTCTGGTTGGGAACACTTTTAAAAGCATTATTGTAAATGATGGGATGTTCTGACTAACAAAGGGTTTTGTTATTTGGCTTTGGGGTGGGGGCAAGCACTATTCTCTGCCTCAGGAAACTTTTTCTTTAATGGCTTACAGAAAGGATAAATGATCAAAGTAGCTTTGTGTAGACAGGAAGCATATTTCATTCATTTATTTCAGCACCTCTGCTCTCTTGGGTGGGGAAAGACTGTAAAAGACATCTGTAGGCTAGTCTAAGTTGTATTCTTTTGGGCAATACTGGATGTAGACATTTCTTTGGAAAGTCAACTTGGCTTATGCCCAGACCATGGAGAAAATTGCCTCTTTCCTCAGCAGATCCATGTACACATGAGCCCATTCCTGGATCTGAGATGATGTGACACAAGGCACATGTGTCATCACTTGTTCAGTGTGGTCAGCTGTGATGAAGTCGAGGGCTCCCTTTATCTGTTAGGGCAAATGAAAGTGAAAATTACCTTCTGATTGAGTAACATTGCTGAAGAAAATCAATAGAAATGGTCCAAGATACATTGGCACCGTCTCCATTTTAAATGTAGTAGAGTTTCAAGTGACTGGACCAACCTTAGGATTCAACCTCTGCGAGGTCAGATGAAATTAAACAACAGGCAGCGTTGAAGGAGAAGCAGTTTAGCTATGCAGTCACGGATTAAAGAGAAAATATGTACTGGCCAAAAAGTAAGTCATTTTTCAACCTCAAAATATTCTTTGCAAATTCCAAGATTCTGTGTTTGACATGTTTAAGAGAGAGAGGTAACAGCTGAAGTTGTCTTTGTTCAGAATGTAGGAGACAGTTTCGTCTAGACTCTCAGGAAAGATGTAGAATGACATTTTCAGAACAAATCAAAATATATTTTTAAATCCCCTTTTTTCCCCTTCAGGAAGAGGGGTTGACAGGCTTCTACAATTTGAATTTAGTCGATCTATAAATGGCCTCAATCGTTTGATATAAAAAAAAATAGAGCAAAATGAACCATTGAAAAAATTATTGAAAATGCTGTTAATTCATTTTCATACCTTAATAATAATCTTACCATCATCACCTACAACCCAATAATTAAGTTATTGAGTGATTTCTAGGTATGCCTAAGCTCTTGATACTCATTTTCTTATTTAATCCTCACAGCAACCCTATGAGGTAGGAATAATTACTGTGCCAATTTGTCAAAGAAGAAATTGAGGCACAGGTAGTTGGGGTGACTCACCTAAAAGTGACCACGCAAGGACCAGGTCTGACTGACCCCCAAACCTGTCCTCCTCACCACTGTACTATGTCTTCTTTCCCCACAGGGCCAGCATTGTACAGAAACGCATCATTTACTTTCAAGATGAGGGCTCTCTCACCAAGAAACTTTGTGAAAAAGGTAAGAAGGGGCTGGAGCCAAATGGGGCAGGTATATGGAAGGTGGCTCTTTCAGTACAAGCACTGGGCCTCAGGAATTAAAGCACGTGGACTGAGTTCCTCTGGATTCTGCTTCCTCACCTAGCTCTGATTTTTAGTCTGGCTGTGTGGTCTGGATCATTGGATCCGCCTTAAGCTCTAATTACTGAGCTTGATTCCCTGGGTAGAAGATAATATACCTTATATTGGTGTCATCTTCTTATTTTTGTGAAGCAGTGATTATTCTAAACAGGTTCCTTGGAATAATTCACAGAACTTAATTAAGGAATGCACAATTGTGTACCTTTAAAAAGTCTGTTGTGGTTCTCTGGAATAATCACTGCAGCAGGAACTTGTGTGGTTCCCAGGCAATATGGGGGGATTTTCTCCAGGGAAGACCAGTGGAATGCAAAGGGAGTATTGACCTTGGGATTTCACTGCAATCCAGGATCTGGTCCTTAGATTTGCAAGCTCATCAACTCCCTCTCCTTGGGTTGAAGGCATTTTAACAAACCTCATAGACTCCAAGTGGAGTGGAGAGCTGAGAGCAAGGACATGGACTCAGATCAGACCTCTGCCTTTCCTAGCTGTGTGACCTTGTGGTTTAATATATTTTAAAAAAATAATACCCTGTCTCCTTGGAACATATATAAGTGTTCACTATTATTATCTCTGTCAGAAAGCTTATTAATCTACCATGAAAAATTAAGACCTTAAAAATCTGAATGTATTTAGAAGTCATTAGAGAACTAAATAAAAATAGAAAGAGGTCTATCATTATACATCTTAACGATCTCATTTCTATTCATCTGTGCAGAGTTTTTATTTGCATTTGGAGTGATTAGTGTTTTTAGAACAAATAATTCCCTCCAACTCTAGTATATTATAAGCTAAGGAAAGGAAAGGTTGATAAAGGTCTTCTGGGAAAATAATAATAGCTAATATTTTTTAAATTCTTGCTACACACTATTCTAAGCACTTCACGTATATTAACCATGCAATGTGCACAACAACCCTATTTGATAGAGACTATTATATCATCCCTATTTTACAGCAACATAAAAACGTAAATGGCTTACTTATATGGCTAATGCAGAGTGTAAGGTTTGAACCCCGGCTGACTATCTCCAGAGCCAGTGCCCTTAACCACTTCTATCAAAGGGACTGCCTCCCAATTCAGTAGCTTGTGCTGTTGCCTTTGGCAGAACAATATACTGTCTCCTGAAAGATGAGCTACAGTGGAAACTAGGTCCTGTGTAGGATTGCTTGGTGAGCATGGAAACAGAGAAAGGCGGAAGAGCTGGGTGGCCTGCATTAGGGCCAGAGAGCCACAGCCTGCAGACCAAAGCCCTGGTCAACTTCTGAGTGGGCAGCCCCACTTGTGGCTTTTGGAGCTTTCCTTTCCTGTATTCATTTGATCCTTAGGTTCGCTCAGGCTTTCTTCAAAAATGGAGCATCTCAACCATCTCAACTGATGAGGCTCTTGGTTCTTAAATGGCAATCACGTCTCTGCCCTACCCTCCATGAGATGCCATCCAGACCCCATGAGTTAGTTTTGGGTGTTCTGGGTTAGCACATTTAAAAGCCATCTTTTGGTCTATGCCTGCAAACAGCTGACCAGAGCCACTGTGGTATGGTTTTGTGAGTTTGCCTGTCAGAGGACAATCTTATTTCCTGGATTTGAGGATTCTTAGAAGACACTTCACTGATGTCCCCATGTGCTGACAATAATTATTAAAGTGCATTTTCCCAAGCCTCAATCCTGATGTGACTATTTGAGGCCTTACCTAAGCTTGAATAAGCTAAAATTCTGCAGATATGGTGTCAACAGATGATATGCCAAATCTTAGTTATCACTTCTGAGGTAGAGATCCTATCAAAATGACCAGGCAAGCATCTGTACAGAAAGACTGCTTTCAGCGGCAACTTGTTGAGCAACAAAAGGCCCAGCAGGACCTGGGATCATTAGGTGCAGTTATAGAAATCCATCAATAAGGAAAACAGATCACATTTAAGAAAGTCTATAAGATATAAACATAGGGCAAAGTTTGTTTTTTTCTTTTTCATGTGCATGCCCACTTAATTATCTCTAGCTCTTTCCTTAAGGTCTTTCTGCTCTTTGCTTCCTTGTTAACTCAAATCAAATCTACCAAGGAAGAAGAGAGAGTAACATGTATCTATTTTTTTTTCCCAATTGAAACCACTAATCCACATGGGGAAGAATTAAAAGCTGCACAGATAAAAAACAACGGCATTCTGTGATTTTTTTTTCATTCTGTGATTTTAAAAAAGAAACATAATACATTAACTCACAATTAAGATCAGAGAAACATAAATAATAATAATAAATAATGATAATAAAATATTTTTCCAAATGTGATGACTAATGAATGCATGCATATGCATACATACTTTGATATCATGTCACATACAATTAAGGCAGAGAGACAAAGAAAGGAAAAGCAGAGAAGGGATAATGAGGAAAGAAAGAAAAAGAGATGAGAACAAAGAATAAAGGAAGGGGGGCGGATGTGGCTCAAATCGTTGGGCGTCCGTCTGCCATATGGAGGGACCTGGGTTCGATGCCCGGGACCTCCCGGTAAAATAAAAACATATATACAGAAGGCACATGGGCTGCCAGGCTCTGTGTGCCGGTGAGCCGCCAGGCCCCGGGAGCCAGGCAGCAAGATGATGACGTAACAGGAGAGAGACGCAGGGGAGAGTCAAGACGAGATGCTCCGAAAACCAGGAACCGAGGTGGCGCTGGTGGCAGAACACCTCTCTCCTACATCGGAAGTCTCCAGGATCGAATCCTGGTGAAGACTGGAGGAGGAGGATGAGAAGAGATGGCAGGAAACAGACACAGAGAATTGCCCAGCAAATGGACACAAAATAGCAAAAACGGGGAAGGGGGTGTTTAAAATGGGTAAAGTAAATAAATAAGTCTTTGGAAAAAAAAAAAA
>JAQZBX010074782.1:0-14702 GCA_029593785.1 Cabassous unicinctus
TTTTTTACCTCTTAGATTAGTGTGTTATATTTGGTACAGATGAGAGCCCCTACTGTCCATTTTTTTTAGCCTGCACAAGATAACAAACAAAATAATGATGATGGGCAGCTCCCATACCAAAATACAGGGAGTGTTTGTAAGTGCAGATAGAATAATGCCCACAACTGCCAGTGATCATTCTGTCTGCTGACTCACTGCTTGCTAGTTGTTATTGTCTGATTCCTGCAGGGCACAAGATCATGAGGCCATAAGACCAATTATCACACCTGGCATTTTGTCAGTCATGAGCTTTATTGGGACTTGCCGTCAGGGAAGATTCTTTGACAGTGGCAGGCCAAAGAATAGGTGAAGTTAGATCTCCATAAAAAGATGAGAAAATAAGAGGTAATTTATAACTAGTTTCAGAAAAATGGCATTCCATAGCATAGGAGAAGAGTTCCTGTTAGGGTCACATGAAGCTTACATTTGGGGTGTGGAGATGTTTTTACTGCACTCCTAAGAATGATGTTTGCAAACAATATTAACAGCTTTGGGAAGATTATATTTTATGATACCATCTATGCATTCTTTATCTTCTGCAGAGGGTTATTAAATTTTTAACATATCTATGTCATGGTGGCATCTATGTGCTGAGGACTTAGGGGGACCTGGGTCACCTACTCTATTACATTCATATTGGAAGCAGGAATCTTCCTTAAAATTCATCATGGAAATGGACATTGTTTAGTATGTATGTGAAATGATATTGACAACTTTTATTGTTTAAAGAGGTATTTATAGCTGACTTTCTTCTTTTTATAAAAATATATAACATCGGGTCTGAATTATCTCCAGGTAGTGTATGGGGACACTTTCTAACATAATTTTGTTTTTGTATTTTATTTCTCCTTATTCAGAGGAAATAAAAAAGACTGGTGAGTGATATTAATATTAGTCTTAGACAATATTTGAACCTTTCAAATTATCCTTTCAATTATCTAATAATATCCTGAAATTGATTTTTAAAATTATTATAGAACAATCAAAACTCAGTCAATGAAATGCTTATTGATGTTCTAAAACAGCGTTGAGAGGCAAATAAATTATCATTTGTCATCTTGTGAAATTCCAAATGTAACTTTCTAAACATGGAGATAAGTTTTAGACTTAAATGGAGGTTTAGATGTGCCAACTTGTGCTATGTGAAGACTGGGACTCTGCATCTTTCATCTGCCTCATTCAGATAAATTTAGTGATTTCTTGTGCATAAAGATAATAACTAATATGTGATGGGTGCTTGAAAAAAAATAATGGAAAAAGAAGAAAATAGGAGAATAGACCCAACTTGCACTGAGGTTTGTATTATGGAATAGATGTACAAGTATATGTCCATAATAAATGCCAAATTAATATTCTAATCAGTGGCATGAAGACGGAACTTAGAACAAGAATAATATACACTAGAGGAATTTGGCCTATATATGATGTCATACATTTCCTGAAGAAGTGCTAATGGAGTTGAGATCGTTAGTAATGAATGGAATAGATAGGTCAATGAGAGCTCACCATGTGCAGGGCAGAGAGCAGAAAGCACACTACTCTCTGGGTTGAACAAACACTTGATTCTACCAGGGTTGACATATATTGAGCAGGGGATTCTGGTGCAGAAAACCTAGTCAGGACTACAAAGTAAGGAGACAAAGACAAGGAAATGCAATGTTTCTTTGGGCCTGCTAAGCGTTTTGAACATTGCAGACAGAGAGCATCATGAATAGATTTATATTTTAAAATGTCATTTTTATTGTGTGTAAAGAATGGATTACATGATTACAGTTAAAAGGTTGTAGAGAGAAAAGTTAAATGGTGCCCCCTTGGGAGATACACTCATATAAATAAATAGGTCCAAAAAGTCAGTTCATATTAACTTATTTAATATTCAATATTTGTTCTTCAAAGTCACAAATTGTTTTTATTATTTAGACTTTATGCCAGTCCTTCAGTCTACCATCTATATTTATTGAAAAATTTTCCAATAAAGAAAAAACACCTATGTAACAGTTCTTCATTTATTTGTTTGTTTGTTTAATTTTTAAACTTTATCTTTAGAGAAATTTTAGATTTATATATAAGAAAAAATACACAAAAAGTGTAGGGAATTCCCATATAACCCCATCTCATACACACACACACACACACACACACACACACACACACACACAGTTAACCTTATTTGTGACCTCTTAGGTTAGCATGGTATATTTGGTACTGGTAACAACTCCTACTGGCCAGTTCTTTGAGCTTTCCCTGGACAATGAACAAAATTATAATGATGGACAGCTGCAATCCTAAAAAATGAGGATTGCTTGTAGCTGCAGACAGGATAATTCTTGTCATCTGATCTGCGGTATCTGGGCTTCTGTCATCCTGGTGTTCTGTTACCTTTTAAGATTCATTTATTTAATTATGTATTTATTTTTGTATATATGTATATATATATATATTTAGGTATTTATTTGTTCATCCATTCATTCATTCACTCATTCACTTATTCATTTTGGTATATCTCAAGGCAGAGAAAACAAAGTGATTGTTAGATTAATTTTTTAGATGAGTAGGCTCTAGAATCAGAAGGTCTAGGTTTAAATTTGAGCTTTATTACTTTGAAGCTTCATGGTTTTGCAAGAATTTTAACCTCCTAAGGCATGTTTTTTTTATTTTTATAGACTATAATAATGGTATTTATGACATAGATTTATACTCAGAATTAAAAATTTCATATATCCAAAAATATTAACACATATTGGGCTATTAATAATCGTGGTAGTAGTAGTAATAATAATGATAGCTTTGATGGATTTAGTTATTGAACCTGGAAAAGACAAGATGGTTTTTAGGCAATATTCAGACCAGCATGAAAACAAAATGGATCAAATCTAATCATTTAGTTTTCCCACTATTTTCTGTGAACTTAAAATTGGAAAATTTAAATTATCATGTAGGAAATATAATTTATCATCACACTGAATTATTCCTCTCCACATATTTTTTGTAATTATATTGACCTAGTCTGGTCCTAACTAATCATATTACATTGTCATTACACCAAAAATCATTAACTTGTTCATGTGGATCTATGAAAGCATTTTTTAATATTAGTTACAGTTCTATTTTCATTATTATCTTCTAATTTTCATTTATTTTTTTCATCAGCTGACCTTTCAAAGAAATGTGCTGTTTTAATTTCATGTTTTATATTTAATGGTTATTTCACTTTAAGGAAGACCATTTCATTCAGCCTCCATCCAGGACATGATTATGGACGAAATTTACACTAACTGATGAATCAGTTTTAATTGGTCCAGTCTTCACACACCAAGTTACTGGAACAAAAATATTTTGACCTTCAAAGTCCACACTCCACACCAAAATAAAACTGACCAGAGCATGACAGAAACAAAAATGAACATACCATTTGGTTCTCTCAATATGTGGCGAAGGGTATCCCTCCCTTTATTTGCTCTGAAGTGACACTGGAGAACTGTCCTGTTGCACACACTGCCACTCCGAACCTATGATACACCATTAAGGGAGTCAGTAGTGGGTTTGCAGAGTTGCTTCCAGATTATTTTCCCCATTTTAGTTAACTGCTTCTCCAGTCAGGGTTTTGGGGGCATCCCCATTCTTAGGTAGAAATCCACAACTAACAAGCAAGTAGGTGAATACATGTCCTCTCAGTGGTCCCCGCCTACCCAAGATAGAGGCCACCCCTTGCCACATGTTCATTACAAGCCAACCCAGAATTTCTGCTCTGGGTTCTCCTTTGCCTGAGCACATGCCCACAACTGCCAGGGGTCATTCTGTCTCCTGGGTCATGGCTTGCCACTTGTTAAAACTCAACTCTGGAAGGGCACAAAATGGTGAGGCCATGAGACTGAAGAACACACGTGGCATTTAGTTAGGCATAAGCTTTATTGAGACTTGCAGACAGGGGAGAATCTTTGATAGTGGTAGACCAAAGAATAAGTGAAGTTAGTACTCCAGAAAGAGATGAGAAAATGGTGGGTGATTTATAAGTGGATTCAGAAAAAGGACATTCCATCTAGTAGGAGAACAGAGTTCCTGTTAGGGTCACATGAAACTTACACATGGAGTATGGAGATGTTTTTATTGCACTCCTAGTTAGGATGTTTGCAAAGTATATTAACAGTTTTGGGAAGATTTCAGTTTTTTATATGATCTATGCATTTTTTTCTCTTGGGAGACTTATTAATCTTTAACTAATGTCAAGGCCATGGAAGCACCTATGTGCTGAGGACTTAAGAGGACTGGTTCATCCACATTATTACTTTCATATTGTATACAGGATTTTTTCTTACAATTCATCATGAAATTGGCAATTGTTTAGTGTATATGTGAACTGATATCGACAACTTTTATTTTTTTTAAAGGTATTTATATCTGATTTTCTTTTTTTTTATATATTTAAATTTTTTTAAAGATTTATTTATTTATTTATTTATCCCCCCCTTGCTGCTTGTGTTTGCTGTGTCCATTAGCTGTGTGTTTTTTCCATGTCTGCTCATCTCCCCCTTGCTGTGAGGTCCTGCTGCATCAGCCCACTGCGCCGCGCCAGCCGGCCTGCTCTCACAAGGAGGCCCTGGGAAGCGAACCCGGGGCCTCCCACATGGTAAACGGGGGCTCACGATTGAGCCACACCCGCTTCCTGCTGTGAGGTCTTGCTGCATCAGCCCACCCCGCCGCGTGGGCCGGCCGGCCTGCCCTCACAAGGAGGTCCCGGGAAGCGAACCTGGGGCCTCCCATATGGTAAATGGGAGCTCTATCGATTGAGCCACTCCCGCTTCCCTGATTTTCTTGTTCTAATAAAAATATATAACATTTGGTCTGGCTTATCTCCAGGTAGTGTATGGGGACACTTTCTAACATAATTTTGTTATTATCTTTTATTTCTCTTTATTCAGAGGAAATAATAAAAAAGAATGTTGAGTGATATTTATTTTTGTCTTAGCATTTGTACCTTCAATAATTCAATAATATCCCAAAAGTGAGTTTTAAAATTATTTTAGAAAAATCAAAATTCACAGCTAATGAAATGCTTATTGATGTTCTAAAATATTGTTGAGAATTAGTTGAAATATCATTTGTCTAATTATAAAATTCTAAACGTACATTTCTCCATGTGGATATAGTTGTCAGGCTGAAATGGAGTTTAAGATGTGCCAGCTTGTGCTATGTGAGGACTGGGACTCTGAGTTCTTTCAACTGCCTCATTCTGATGGGTTCAGTGATTTCTCATGCATAAAGATGATAACTAGTATGTGATGGGTGCTTGAAAAAAATAATGGAAAAAGTAAAAAAAAGAGAATGGATCCCAACATGCATTAGTGTTTCTATTAAGGAATGGAAGTACAATTCCATGTACAGAGTAAATGTCAAATTAACATTCTAATGATTGCCATGAAGAGGGATCTTGGTGCAACAAGAATATACAGCAGAGGGATTTGGCCTATATGTGATGTCATAGATTTCCTGAAGAAGTGCTGATGGAGTTGAGATCATTGTTAATGAATGGAATAGATAGGTTAATGAGAGCCCAGCATGTGCAAGGCATGGAGCAAGAGCACACTACTCTCTGGGTTGAGCAAACACTGGATTCTATTGGATTGACCCATATTAACCAGGGATTCTTGTGCAGAAAACCCAGTTAAGACTACAAGGTAAAGAGACAAAGACCAGGAAATTCAATGGTTCTTTGGGCATGCTAATTGTTTTGAACATTACAGACAGAAGAGCATCATGAATAGATTTATATTTTAAAATGTCATTTTTATTGAGTGTAAAGAATTGATTAGATGATTAGAGTTAAAAGGTTGCAGAGAGAAAAGTCAAATGAAGTCCCCTTGGCAGATACACTAATATAAATAAATAGGTCAAAAAAATCAATTCATGTTAACTTATTTAATATTCAATATTTGTTCTTCAGAGACAAAAATTGTTTTTTTTAATTTACACATTATGCAAATCTCTGTCTTTTGCATATTTCTTGAAAAAGTTTCCAGTGAAGAAAGTACTCCCATTTAATACATTAATTAATTAATTAATTTGTTTATTTCCATTTAAAATTTATTATTAGAGAAACTTGAGTTTTATATTTAAAGAAAAATACAAAAAATGTATAGGGAATTCATATATAATGCCATCTCTTATACCCACACATAGTTAAACTTATTAGTGACTTTCTAGATTAGCTTGTCATATTTGATACAGGTGACAAAACCTACTTCAGTTCTTTGAGCTTGCCCTAGACAACCAACAAATTGATGATGATGAACTGCCCCCATCCCAAAAAAACTGGGAGTGTTTGTAACTTCAGACAGGATAATTCCTTCCATCTGCTGTGTTGTATCTGGTTCTGCTCTCATCCTGGTGCTCTGTTTCCTTTTATTATTATTTTATTATTATATTTATTTATTTAGGTCTTTATTCATCCACTCATTCATTCACTCATTCCCTCATTCATTTTATTTATCTCAAGGCAGAGAAAAGTAAGTGATTATTAGATTAAATTTTTGGAATAGTAGGCTCTAGAATCAGTCTGGGTTTAAATTCCAACTACAACTTAGAAGCTTCACGATTTTTCAAAAGATTTTTAATCTTCTAAGGCATGTTTTTTTATTTTTTAAAAAATTATAATAATGGTATTTATTACTTAAGATTATACACAGTATAAAAATTTCACATATCTAAAAATTTTGACACATACTGGGTTGTTAATAACAGTGGTGGTAGTAGTAATAATAATAACTTTAATGGTTTTATTTATTGAACCTGGAGAAGACAAGATGGTTTTAAGACAATAGTCAGGAGATTGTGAAACAAAATGGATAAAACTCTAACTATTTATTTTTCCCTCAGTTCTTTCTGTGAATTCATAAATTGGACAAATTAAATTATCACTGAAGAAATATAATTTATCATCAGACTGAATTATTCTACTCCACATGTTTTTGTAGTTATATCATCCTAAACACAGCTTGGCCCTAACTAATCATATAATATAGGTTGTCATAACACCAAAAATCATTAACTTGTTCATGTAAATTCAAGACAGTAATTTTTTATAATACTTACAGTTCTATTTTCACTATTATCGGCTAATTTTCAGTTAAGTTTTAACAGCTGAACTCTCAAAGAAAAGTGCTAAGTTTTAATTTATTATTTTATATTTACCTCATAATTCCCTTTAAGGAAGACAATTCCATAGAGAAGATAAATAACAAAATTCAGCTTCTCTCCAGGACATGGTTGTGGACTAAATTTATACTATCATGATGAATCAGTTTTACTTGGTCCACTCTCCACACACCAATTTTACTGGAACAAAAATATTTTACCTTCAAAGTCCACACTCCATCCCAAAATAAAACTGACCAGGACCTGCAGACAGAAACCAAAGTGCATGTACGTTTCGGTTTTCCCAATACATGGGGAAGGGGAAGCCTCCTTTTGTTGGCGCTGAAATGACAGTGGAGAACTGTCTGATTGCACACACTACTACTCCTAAGATGTGATATACCACAAAGGGTGTCAGCTGAGGGTTTACAGAGCTGCTTCCAGATTGTTTTTCCTATCTTAGTTAACTGCTACTCTCATCAGGGTTATTGAGACATCCCCGTACATATGTAGAGTTCCACAACTGTTAGGCATATAGGTGACTCCATATTCTCTAAGTAGTCTCTACCTTAGAGCGGTACCTTGTCTGGAGGGCACCACACCTCCGATAAGGACATTACAAGCCAACCCAGGATTTCCCCCATGGCTTCGCCTTTGTCTGAGCACATTCCCATAACTGCCAGTGGTCATTCTATCTCCTGGTTCATGGCTTGCCGGTTGTCGCAACCCAATTCCTGAAGGGCACAAGAGAGTGAAGCCATAAGACTGAAGAACATACCTGGCATTGAGTCAGGCATAAGCTTTATTGGGATTTGTGGACAGGAAAGAATCTTTGACAGTACATGGCCAAAGAATAAATGAAGTTAGCGCACCACAAAAAGAAGAGAAAAATAAACGTGTTTTATAATCGGTTTTAGAACACGAACATTCCGTAGGGTAAAACAGAATTCTTCTTAAGGTCACATGAAGCTTACACATGGGGTATGGAGATGTTTTTATTTTACTCCTAGGAAGGATGTTTATAAAGGACATTAACAGCTTTGGGAAGATTTCAGGTTTTGAAAATCTATGCATTTTTTCGCTTCTGGGGAGGGTGATTAAACTTAAAATTATGTCTAGGTCATGCAGGAACCAATGTGCTGAGGAGCCAGGGGACCTGATTCACCCACAGTTTTACATTCATATTATAAGCAGGAATTGTTCTTACACTCATAATGAAATTGGCCATTGCTTAGTATGTATGTGAAATGATATTAAAACTTATTTTTTAAAGAGATATTTATATCTGACTTTCTTGTTTTATACATATATGTAACATCTGGTCTTTATTATCTGCAGGTAGTGTATGGGGACACGTTCTAACATAATTTTATTTTTATCTTTTATTTCTCTTTATTCAGAGTATATAATAAAAATGAATGGTAAGTGATAATTAATTTTGTCTTAAACAGTATTTGAACATTCAAAATCCAATAATATACCAAAATTGAGTTTTAAAATTATTATAGCACAATCAAAACTCACAGTTAATGAAATATTTATTGATGTTCTAAAATAATGTTGACAGGCAACTAAAATATTTAATATTTAATTGTAAAATTCTAAATGCAAGTTTCTCAACATGGAGATAGTTGTTAATCTTAAATAGAGGTTAGGATCTGCCAATTTGAGCTATGTGAGGACTGGGACTCTGAGGTCTTTCATCTTCCTCATTCAGATAAGTTCAGTGATTTCATATGCATATAGAAATCAACTGTAAACTTTCAGGTTGGTGTTTGAAAAACAATAATGGAAGAAGAGAAAAAAAAAGGAAGGGATCCCAACTTGCTTTGAGGTTTCTATTATGGAAAATATGGACAATTATATGTACAGAATAAATGCCAAATTAATATTCTAATGAGTGCCATGAAGAGGGAACTTGGTGCAAAAAGAATATACACTAGAGTGATTTGGCCTGTATATGAGGTCATAGATTTCCTGAAGAAGTGCAAATGGTGTTGAGATCTGTGATAATGTATGAAATAGATTGGTCAATGAGAGCCCATCATGTGCAGGGCAGGGGCCAGACAGCACACTACACTCTGGGTTAAACAAACACATGATTCTGTCAGGTTGACATATATTAACCGGGGGAATCTGGTGCAGAAAACCCAAACAAGACTACAAGGTATGTAGGCAAAGACCAGGAAATGCAATGTCTCTTTGGGCTTGCTAATCATTTTGAACATAACAGACAGAGAAGTATTATGAATAGATTTATGTTTTAAAATGTCATTTTTATAGACTGTAAAGGATGGATTACCTAATTACAGTTAAAATGTTGCAGACAGAAAAATTAAATGTAATCCCCTTTGGAGATACACTCATATAAATAAATAGGTCTAAAATGTCAATTCATATAAACTTATTTAGTATTCAATATTTGTTCTTCAAAGACACAAGCTGTTTTTATTATTTAGTCATTATGGAAATCCCTTATTCTGTTGTCTATTTATGGAAATTTTTTCCAGTGAAGAAAGAACTCCTGTGTTAGATTTCATTTATTTATTTGTTTAATTTTTAAACCTTATTTTTAGAGAAATTTAAATTTATATTCAAGAAAAAATGCACAAAAATATGGGAAATTCCCATATAATCCCCCTTTCTTATACCCTCACACAGTTAATCTTATTAGTGACCTCCTAGATTAGTGTGGTATATTTGGTAGGGTTGACAACACCTACTATGTAGCTCTTTGAGCTTGCCTTAGATAATCAACAAAATGATGATGATGAACAGCTCCCATCCCCCAAAATGGGTAATGTTTGTAGCTGCAGACAGGATAATTCCTTCCATCTGCTCTGTGGAATCTGGGAACCCTCTTATACTGGGGCTCTCTGTTTCCTTATAATATATATTCATTTATTTATTTAATCACAGCAATCGGTTTCGAAAATTGCTTTCAGATTGTTTTCCTATATTAGTTAACAGCTGCTCCCAGCAGGGTTTTTGGGGCATCCCCATATTCCTGTGGGTTTCCACAACTGTCAAGCAAGTAGCTGACTCCATATTCTCTCAGGGATACCCACCTGCACAAGTGGGCAGCAAACACTCCTCACATGGGCATTAAAATGCAATGAAAGTTTTCCACTATGGATTCTCCTTTCCCTGATCACATGCCCACAACTACCTGCGGTCCTATCTCCTGGCTCATGTCTCACCAGGTTATGACACAGCTCCTGGAGGTCATGAAATGGTGTGGCCATGAGATGGAAGAACACACTGGGAATTTAATCAGGCATAATCTTTGTAGGGATTTGTGGACAGGAGAGAAATTTTGACAGATGTAGGCCAAAGAATAAGTGAAGTTAGTGCTCCACAAAGAGATGAGAAAATGAGAGGTGATTTATCAGTAGTTTCAGAGCATTTCCTAGGGTAGGAGAACAGAGTTCCTGTTAGGGTCACAAGAAGCTTACACATGGGGTTTACAGATGTTTTTAGTGTGCTCCTAGGAAGGATGTTTACAAAGGCATTAACAGCTTTGGGAAGATTATAGTTTATGATACCATCAATCCATTCTTTCACAACTGGGGAGGGTTATTAAATTTTAACTTATGTCTAAGTCATGCAGGCAGCTATGTGCTGAGGGTTTAGGGAATCTGGGACCCCATATTAATACATTCATATTCTAACAGGATTTGCTTTATCAATTCATCATGTAATTGGCTATTGGTTATTACATATATGAAATGATATTGACAAGTTTTACTTTTTACAGAGGTGTTTATAGTTCTGGCCTGGATTATCGGCAGGTAGCCTATGGGGGCACATTCTAACATAATTTTGCATTAATTTTTTATTTCTCTTTATTCAGAGGGAACCAAAAAATTCTATGGTGAGTAATATTTATTTTTGTCTTAGCATTTGCATGTTTAAAATCCAAAAAAAATCCCAAAATTGAGCTTTAAAATTATTGCAAAATCCAAACTCACAGTTAATGAAATTCATATTGATGTTCTAAAATCGTGTTGGGAAGCAACTAAAGTATCTTTTGTCTACTTGTAAAATTGTAAAGGTAAGTTTCTCATCATGGAGATAGTTGTTAGGCCTAAATAGAGGTTAAGATGTGCCAACTTGTTCTATGTGAGGCGTGGGATTCTGAATTCTTTCATCTGCCACTTTCAGATAAGTTCAGTGATTTCTTTTGAATATAAAAGTCAACTTATATTTGATTGATGATTGAAAAACTACTATGTAAATAGAAAGAAAAAAAAAAAAGGTGACTGGTTCCCAACTTGCACTGAGGTTCCTGTTATGGAATAGATGTACAATTACATGTATGGAGTGAAAGTCAAATTTATATTCTAATTGATTGAGATGAATAAGGAACTTGGTGAAAAAAGAATATTCACTAGAGGAATTTGGCTTATATATAAGCTCATAGATTTCCTGAAGATGTGCTAACAGAGTTGAGACCAGCGATAATGAATGGAATAGATAGGTCAATGCCAGCCCAGCAAGGGCAGTGCAAGGAGAAGAGGGCACACTGTACTCTGGTCTGAGCAATCACATAATACTATCAGGGTTGACTTATATTAACCTGGGGATTCTGTTGCAGTAAACTCAATCAAGACTCCAAGGTACGTAGGCAGACACCAGGAAATGAAATGTTTTTTGGGGCATGTTAAGAGTTTTGAATGTGCAGAAAAAGGAGCCTCATGAATAGATTTCAATTTTAAAAAGTCATTTTTATTGAGTGCAAAGAATGGATTATATGATTACAGTTAAAAATTTGCAGATAGAAAATTTAAGTGGAATTCCCTTTGAGATACACACATACAAAAAATAAGTTCCAAATTATCAATTAATATTAAATTATATTATATTCAATATTTGTTCTTCAAAAGACAAAAATTGTTTCTATTTTTAGTTATAATGAAAATCCCATAGTCTGTTACCTATATTACAATTTTTTTCCAGTGAAGAAGAAACTCCCATGTAACACTTATTCATTTATTTATTTTTTATTTAAATTTTAACTTTATTTTTAGATTCATATTTAAGAATAAATATGGAAAAAGTGTGGACAATTGCCATATAACCCCATTCCCTTACACCCACACACTGTTAAATATAATAGTGACCTCCTAAATGAGTGTGGTATATTTGGCACATGTGACAACACTTAATGCCAGTTCTTTTAGCTTGCCAAGACAACTAACAAGATGATTATGATGGACAGCTCCCATCTAAAAAAATGGGGAGTGTTTGTAGCTGCAAACAGGATAATTCCTTCCATCTGCTCTGTGGAACCTGGATTCCCTCTCATTCTGGGGCTCTTTATTTCCTTTAAATATTTATTTATTTATTTATTATTTTTAAATTTTACTTATGTCTTTATTTGTTCATCCTTTCATTCATTCATTCATTCTACCCTTCATTCCCTCTTTCCTTTTGGTTTACCTCAAGGCAGAGAACAGTAAGTGATTATTAGATTAATATTTTAGAAGACAAAGCTCTGGAGTCAAATATTCTGGGTTTAAGTTCTAGCTCTATTCCTTAGAATCTTCATGATTTTGCAAAATATTTTTAACCACCTAGGGTATTATTTTTATTCTTAAAAAGACTATAATAATGGTAATTATGATATACAGTTATACTCATTATTAAAAATTTCATATATATAAAAATCTTGACACATATTGGGTTATTACTACTAGTGGTAGTAGTAGTAGTCATAATAGCTTTAGTGTTTTTAATTATTGAACCAGGAAAAGACAAAATGTTTTTAAGGCAATATTCATGACACCATGAAAGCAAAATTGATCAGCTATAACTCTTTAGTTTTCCCTCAGGTCTTTCTGAGAATTTATATATTGAGCAAATTAAATTATCAAGAAGGAAATACAATTTATCATCATACTGAATTATTCTGTTCCAAAGTTTTTTATAGTTATATTGACCTAGATACAGCCTGATCCTAACTAATCATGAGCTGTTAAATGTCATAACACCAAAAATCATTAACTTGTACATGTAGTGCTGTAAAAGGATTTTTTGATAATAGTTATAGTTTAATTTTCACTATTACCCAATAATTTTAATATTTTTTAATCAGCAGAACTATCAAAGAAATACGTTAAGCTTTTTTTTATTTTTTTTATTTGTAAAATGATATATAAATACATATGCATATATGTGCATTTGTTTACATAAATGTTATTTGTTATATATATATATACCTTTTATAAAGGTGCCTAGATTACCCAAATATTACTCAGAAACTACAGGGATTCCCATGCTCCCCACTGCCACACCCCCAACACCCCACACAACCATTCCCCATCCGTGTGGTACTACACCTGCAATGGATATACACATCCTGGGGCCTTGCCACCGAGCATAGACCACAGTTCACATCACAGACCACACTCTCTCCCACCCAGTTCTGCATGGTATATTCTGATGGAAAATGGCCTACATTCATCGCTGCTTCGCCAATCAGGAAAACCCCCAAAGTCCCAAAAAAGCCCGAGTATTTCAACTGACCCTCCTCTCCCTGCCCCAAAAATGTCCAGTGGCCACCAGCTCCACCTCACTGTTACAATTTCTTCCATTGCTTGAATCACAATATGTCTACAACAGAACACCACCAAGTCCACTCTAGTCCACAGCTCCTCCCCCCATCCTGAGGGGTCTTGGAAGGTGATGTCCACTCCACCTCCAAGTTAGAGAGGGCTTAAATTCCATGGATATAGTGGATAGGATTATCCTGCCTTCAGCTGCAGGCCCTCTCCATTCCCTGGGATGGCTGTTGCCCATCGTCGTCTCCTCGCCATGTTACTTGGATGAGTCCATTGAGCTGTAGGGTAGGAGTTGCAGCTCCACTGAGATTCCAGGCACAGCTGGCACATAGGTGGGCCAGAGGATACAGTCTCTGGGAGTACACCTAAAAACTCCTGCATCACATATAGGTTTGAGTAGAAGGGACTGATGGACCATTTGCAGGAATGACTTGTTTGAGTCCAACTCTGTCACTCTCAGAAACCCAGATGCCAATTAAGAGCCCACTAATTAGGCATCATTCTCTGGGGCTATCCCCACTTGTATAGGACTTGAGTGTCACCAGAGCCCTTAGGGGTCCCTCAGTGTGGGTTGATATCCACTTTGGTGTTCTATGAGATCCTACTGAGGTATGCATAAGTATTACCTCTGAGATGACCTCCTGACTCTCTTTGAAGTCTCTTAGCCATGTGAACTCATTTCTCTTTACTTTTTCCCCCTTTTATTCAAGGTCTTTATCCGATCGTGTTGCCAGTTAGCACTTGGTATTAATCCCTCGTTGCCAGGGAGACTCATCCCAGGGAGTCATGTCCCACGTTGGGGGGAAGGTAATGCATTCAAATGCTGAGTTTGGCTTAGAGAGAGGCCACATTTGAGCAACAAGGAGGCTCTCAGGTGGTAACCCTTAGGCACCCCATAACAGTAGGCTAAGTTTCAATTAGAAGAGCAAATACTCATAAGGCTAGTCCTCAATAACAAGAACCCATCAG
>JAQZBX010074783.1:0-14703 GCA_029593785.1 Cabassous unicinctus
TATTTCTTTATTATACTATCTGAGAAGTATCTTAAATATTTTTTATGCGTATTATCGCATTGCACTTCTTAAGAGCTATTTACTCTTTCCCCATATTCTCAACCTCACTGTAAGATTACAAAAAACAAATAACCTTTATTGATTTGATTAGTAAAAATACTATTCCATTGAATTCTAATGAGGATTTCATAGGTTTATTGGTCATCTGTATAGCTTTTTTTGTAAATTCATGGTTCATATCCTTTGTCATTTTTATGGATCCTGATAAATATTACCAAATTGCTTGTTAAAAGGGCTGATTAGTTTATGATCTAGTATATTTTATCTGTTTTATGAATTGTCTTTTGTTTCTTCCTCATTTAAGAGAATAATTTTTTTAGTTGGGGATATTCATTTATGTTTGAAGGTAGAATGAAAAGAGATAAAACTGTTGGAGGGGGAGGGAATAAATGTGGGTTTTAAGGTTTGGAAGAGGTGTAAGTTGAAATGGAAGAAAATTGAATCTTGAAGGCAGAAAACAATGGAAGATAGGGTATTGGGCAGATTTTTAGCTTCAGGAAACATTATGTGATAACTATTTTATTCCTTTCCTGGGTCATTACTAACCTTAGAGACCACCATCTTTTAATTACAGTCTTTCAAGAAAACGCAAATCACTAAGATTGTTTTTGTTTCTAATCAATCTCCTCAAAGCTGGATGGAGAATGAAGAAGAAGAAGAAGAAGAAAAAAGAACCAACACAATAAATTGATCACCAGGCTTTTAAAAAAATTTTCAATTTTAACACAATGCCCTCAGCAAACATCTGGGTGAACATCTAGGAGACTTATTGGACGATTGGTTACAAAAGCTTCTTATGGAATCAAGCATATTTTAGATTCACACTCTACCTCTTTCTCATTCTGCTAATTATTCTGATTGCCTATTTGAGCAGAGTCTATGAAAATGTTGTGTAAGGAATAGGATTTAGTAAAAGCTTTTTGAATGAACAGATGAATGAATGAATCTGTAGATTTAGTTGTACCTAGAAATGAACAGAGTCATGATTTACTTTAATCAGTTGCTAGAAATTCATATTTTAAGTTATGCTGCTATCTAAAATTATTCTGAGGGATAAAATTTTAAGACAAACTTGGATTCCCTGTAGAAAATGTCATGAAGCATAATAATCTATATCTATGACTTAATAATATTTTATGATTACAGAATATTTCTGGAGTCTTCCAATACCACATTTCAAAAATCCAAGTCAATTGAAGAAATTAGTACCTGCTAAAGATATGGAAGTGATTTTTCTATTTTTAGTGAGAGATAAATGGAGATAAGATGTCTCATGAGAAAGTCCATTTTGGAACTTGGAAGTAGTATCACATGGTAGGATTTCTACCAATTTTATTTGTTCTGACATTTCTTTGGTGGTAACTCCCAATGCTGAATACATTATTATTTGCTCTTGTAGAAATTCAAGAAGGGAATTTAATGGTACATTAATGTGTATCTGGATGTGTGTGTGTGAATGTTGAGGGTGGTTGGGAGGGAAGGAGTTTGGAGCATGTTGAGGTGTGCGAAGTTCCTTGTAACTTCTTCTCCTGGGATAGTGATAACAATTCATTGTTTTGCAGTGCTCACTTCTCTTTGTGCTACTGGTTCCTTTATCTGAGGGTGAATCTGCTTATCTTCCAAGGCCCAGGAAGCTGTCTGCTGTGGACCTGCAGGATCCTCATCAGGTAGAAGTTCCCGGGTACACTGTCGTAATGCTTGGCTGTGATTGAAAAAGGCTGCATAATCCAAAATCTCACTGGTGGGGGATGCCCTTGATTGGTATTTGTTGAGCTCTAGGTCTGATGCTCGGACTGTCTGAGCTTGATTTTGATTCTCTTCTTGGGTTGTGTCTGTTTGCTCTGGTGTCTTCTCCTGCAGGTACTTGTATGGTGGACTGGAATGGGCTGCATCCCTCTCCACAGAACACTGTTCTTGGTTCCTCACTGTCCTCTCTTCAAGGCCTGACTGGGGGACTGAAGAATCATGCTGGATTTTGTTGGCTGGATTTTGTTGGTCATCACATTCTCTTGCCAGTTCTTGGGGACATTCATCCTCTTCCTGCAATGTTGCAGAATGTGTCTCATGGGAGGCTGAATTGTCCTCATCCAGACTTTTTAATGGGACCTTCTGGATCTCTGTTGCTCCACCTTCCTCCTCATTGGAGATTGGGCCCTGAACCTTTAGCTCTTTTCTGCTGTTTCCCTTTGCAGATTGCTGAATTGCAGAAAGCTGGTCGTTGAAATCTGCATCCAGTGTTCCTGGGATCTCTGTCTCCAGGGACTTTCCATTTTTGCCTCCTATGATGTATTCCTGTGCCACTGGGTGTCCATTGGACTCCTCAACTGGGCTTGGCTTTTTGGTCCCTGAGTCCTGACTTTTGTGCTTTCTACTGGCTGGCTGTTCCTGATCCTCCATCAGCTGCTCATCCTTTCTTCTGACTGCCAGCATCATGGCCTCCTGAGCTGTGTTTTCCTCACCCAGTGCAATCTGTTTCTGGGTATCTGGGTTATTGTTACAACCTCCTTGCACAGACTCTCCATGTGAGCCTTCTTGTCTCTGGGAATCCCCTTTTACAGGCAGGTCACCTGTCTCTGGGCTGGTGACACCATCTTCTGGAGCCAAGCTGTTGGGGGTTTCAGAGGACCTCTCATCAGTGTGTGTGTCTGGTGGCTCCAAGTCCTCTTCCTGGTAACCATCATCCTCCTTGATTGGCTTGTCTTGAATCTTGGTGATCCTCCTATTTTCTCCTCCAGATTGGCTCTCAAGTGGTGCTGGCTCCTGTGTTCTTTCTCTTGCTCTTGGTGTCCCTTCAACCACAGGAGCATTTTTGCTGTTCACAAGGGCAGATGCTGTGCTTTCTTCAGTGTGTCTTGCTTCTTCTTCTGGGGCTGCTGCTCCTTCAATTTCAGGATAACTCTGCTCTCCTCCTGAGCTTAGATTTTGTGTCTCAGACTCTTTTGCAACATGCCTTTCTTTTGATCCCTGAGGTTCCTGATATTTCCCACCCTGTGTTTGGGCTTCTAGAGCTGGTGTCTGACTTTTTCTCTCACTTTCTTTCTGCCCTGTTGTTCCATGGGCCTCAGGGATTCTCCCTCCTTTCCTTTCAGCTCTAATATCATGTGTTTCTGAAACATTCCTGCTATCCCCTTGGACTGGCAGATCCGGTGTTTCATGTTCTTTTTCTTGTGTTGGTGGTTCTTGGGTCTCAGGTGTTCTACCATCATCCTTAGGGTCAGCTGAATTATTTGTCTCAGGTGGTGTCCTGACAGCATTGTTTCGTGGTTCTTGGGCTTCAGGTGTTTTACCATCAATCTCAGGTTCAGTTGATTTCTCTGACTCATACAGTTTTCTGTTAGCATTTTTTCCTGGTTCTTGCATCTCAGATATTCTATCATCATCCTCAGGATCAATTAATTTCTGTGTCTGAGAAGGTTTTCTGGCAGCTGCTTGTTCTGGTAGGACAGTATGCTCTGAACTGGGCTCATCTACTTGCAGGGATGGGTCTTGTATTTTAGAGGGTTCCTTAATGTCCTTTTCTGCTGCAACATCCTGATCTTCAGATGGTCTCTGTGCTGTTTTTTCTGGTAGAGAACTCTGGGTTCCCAAATTATCTTCCTGTTCTCCCAACTGGTCTCTGGTGCTGATGTCACTTTGCTCACTGACTGAGAGCTTATCTCCCACCCTGGGAATCTCCTTATCCTGTTCCTCCCTTTTTGTGGTCTCTTCTGACCCTGTCATTGGCTTGTTTATTTCACGTTGGGCCCCATTGTCTCCTAGTGCTTGTACATCTTGGGTCACTTCCTGGTTCTGTTCTTCTCCTTGCAGGTATTGATTCTTATGGTCATTGTACCCAGATGCTTCTCCTGGCAAGTTGCCAGTCATGGCATCTCCTTGTAGGTCCTCCCTATTATGTCCAACTGGTCCTCTTTCTTCAGAACTGACCTGAGCTGCTGATGCCATTCCTGAAGGAAGCACTAATTTGTCTTGAAGAGGTGAAGTTCTCTCTGTCTGCAGCTCATTTCCACTGGTTGCCTGAGGTTCCCCATCATCTGGATTTTCATTCTCTGGTTTAGACACCTGTGTTGGTTCTGAATTTAGCAATGATTGTATGTTAAGATAACAGAGGTTTAACAGGTTGAAGATTGCAAGAACAAATTCATCAAAACTGATGGTAGCATCACTGTCAATATCCAAAAGGTTCAAGATTCTCTCCACAGCATAAATGGCATTTGGCTGCATGAAAAAACAGTAAGGAATCAGCTTATTCATGTGTGAGCAAATGTCCTGACTTGCCTGTCTGTCTCCTAAGAATTTTTTTTCTTTGACTCCATCCCTCAGGAACTGGTGAAATTTCCCATAACAGTAAGAATTTGTTGGTTCTAATGCCATCTTTTATCAGATAGACATGACAAAGAAGGAACTTTTATACCATTTTGAGTTGTATTTAGATGCATAATGGCTCATGACTCCTCTAAAAAGTCTACTCTGATGAAGCAGTAGTCTCAGTGATGGAAACCTCATTTTAAAAACATGATTAACTAAGCAATTGGACAGAGTAGGGAACTGAAACTGAAACTTTTTCAAAAGTCAATGGTGGGGTGCAGATGTATTTCAAGCGGTTGAGTGCCTGCTTCCCATGTACAAGGTCCTGGGTTTAATCCCTGGTACCTCCTAAAAAAAAAGTCAGTGAGGGCGGAGAGCTGGTAGCCAGGTATAAAATGAGCAGGGCTCACTTATGCCCATCTTACTTGGTTTATGAAGAAAGGCAAGTGGGGAAGGATTTCCACACTTCTCTGGGCACCTTACCTGAAACATGTCCCCAAACTCGCCCTGGAGGAGTCGTTTCAGCTCTCTGCAGGTCAGTGTTGCCCCATCACCATCCTCCCTGGCATATTCACGGAACATCTCGATTACACAGAGGACACTTCTCAGGAGCTGAGGCATCTTTACAAATTCAGGAAAGACTATGGGAAAGAACAAGCAAAACTCATTTCCCAAGATGGATCCTTCAGGAAGGGGATACCAAGATTGTTTCCTCCCACAGATCCACTCCCATCAACTGCTCTATTTTGTGTCTTAAAATATTGTATTTGAACTTCAGGAGTGACTTAGTCTTGCATCAGAAATTTCAGAGATATCAGATCTAGCACAGGTAGTTATTAGAATAGACACTTCACCTCACCCTGTAGAAAGCAGTAACACTCATATGTTCAGAGAAAGCTTTATTGCAAAAGGAGGGTGAAAAAAAAAGACTCAAGCAGACGTATTGAAATGCACAAATGCAGCCAACAGAGTGGAACCAATCCTTCCTGTCTCAACTGAGAGGGTCTACCTGCTTTCCTCCTGGTTTGGCCCAGTCCATCCTCCTATGCTTAGGAAAGTATAACTTTTTAAAATTAGCAAAGCTTCAGAGGAAAGAAAAGTTACCTCAAGAAAATCAACCCTTACATATGCAAGTGGAAGCAACATGTTTTTTCAAGAAGACATGACTCAGTGAATTCACTGATAAAAGAGTCCCGACCTCTTAGTTATTAGCCATCATTTAAATAGCTCTACATTTTCATTTTAATGTAGTCTTAGTCCCATGTCTTGTTAAATAGTACTCATGCCCATGTCATCCAAATTGTTTATTTTATTTTTTAAAGAAAATGCTCAAAGAATTTCCATAAGTAAGCAATGCATTTGAGGGGGCTGGGGGTCCTGGTTTAGAATTATTAATAAGGATAGATCCTAGATTTATAGTGTGTTTCCTCTGAAATCCTTCCACAATCTCACACATAAGCCAAGCAACAGCTGAAATCATAAACATGCTCAAGACAGACTTACCTTGTCCACGAGTGAGAGCAGTATGTGGGGCAGCGGGCTGTGAGCTGACAGCAGGTGCTGAAACCTTTTATTGAGTCCCTAATTGCACTTGTTTGAAAGATGACACCCTCAGGTCTAATGATCTGATTCATTATCACCAAACCCGGTCTCCCTTCCGTCTCTGCTGTCAGGCTTTCTTATTTTTATTTCCTTCTTTTGTCAGCTTTAGTTAAGTCTTGGCTTCAAACTCTTCCAGAAGAAGGGGAAGAGCTATTGGGTCTTATTTACTTACTTTTGCAGGTTTTAGTTTTGAGGGATCTCCAGGGTAGTGCTGGCTTTATTTTTTATTTATTTTTTTAACCTGAAGACACAGTTACACTTGTGTTTAACAAATCATAGGGCTGGCAGGGACCGCAGAAGTCATCTGATTCCTCTCTTTGCCCACAGGATAGAGAGTATTGACCCAGCCCTGATAGATGGGTGTCAATCATATATTTAAAAATAAAAGGACCATTTTGCCATGTGACAAAAGTGGAGATACCAGTTGATTCAGGTGTTTCCATGTTCTGCTATCCTTGCCCAGAGGTGGAGTTAGAAAAAAATCTCTTGTGGGGTGTGTAGAACCTTGCTTACCTAAGATGTGCTCTTTTTAAAGTATGATTTATATCTGCTTTTTAAAGAATCTAAGGAGCTTAGAATTGAGCATACATATTAGTGTGTCCTCTTTGTAAAGGGGAAAGGGAGATGTGGAAACAAGCCGAGGACATGTAGAAGTGAGCCGGAGATGAAGAACTGGTGAATGTTTTCAATGGTTCCTAGATGTGGGTCCCTCTATAATTAATATTTAGTTAGCAGAAGAATTACATTCGTTTGTTTTCCTAGAAATTTGCAAAGAGAATTGAGTATGTTTTTAAAACATCCTTGCAATGAAAACAAGTGTAAAAGATAGAGACTAAGTTAATGGGGGTGGTGGTGGTGGTGGTAAAAAGGATGTAATTCTATGAGAAAACTGAGGCTAAGGGAAGCATTGCTGTTGAGCAAGCACATTGTTCTGAGCTTCCTAATAATTAAGGCAAGTACAAGGGAACTGAATGTTGGGGGAAAAATCTACAGTGATAGTTTTTGCCTATAAGCAGTTTCTCAGCATCCTCTCTAAAGGGAAAAGACTCCTACTGGGAGTTGGCATTGGCGCATGAAGGTCATCTCAAGTCTGCTCAATCAACATCCCCTGAGTACCAACCATCTCTCAGACACTGCCAGGCACCAAGGTGTTTGACATTAAGACCTACCCCTGCCCTGGAGCTCATGGGCCGGTCTCATGAGAAATCATTGAAGGAAACTAGGTATGTCCGAGAGTGGAAAAAGAAAGACTTAGGGGGAGACATAATAGCTGTCTTCAAATATTTGAAGGGTTTTCATGGGGACAAGAAGTGGGTGGGGTAGAGAAAAGAACTAATGTTTATTGAACACTTATGACATGTCAGGACTTTACAAGGGCTATCTTACTTAATCCTCACAGACCTTGTCGGTAGTTATTATCCTCTTTTAATGGATAAGGAAGTTGAAACTCTTAGCTGTTAAGTAACTCACCTGTAGTCATGTGGCTAGTGAATGGCAGAGCCAGGATTTAGAATTGAAATGTCTCAAGAATACGTGTCTCTAAGCCGTGGTCTTTCCATTACTGGTGAGTTCCTTATTAATCGTAAAGCCAGAGAATAGAGCTAGAATCAATAGTTGAAAGTTTAACAAACAGACTCTAGGTCCTATTAAGAACTTTCTAAAAAGTAGAGCTATTGGACAATGGTATGGGCTGCTGCTTAAGCAATAAGATACCTGTCACTAGAACTGTTGCTGAATCATTATCTGTTGACTAGTTTATAGAAGGAGTCCCGCCATGGGATGAGGTAAGGCTGGATAGCTTATGATGAAGGGCAAAGGACTGTTCCAACTTTAAATGTCTATGGTTTCATGTTATAGTTGCTGTTCAGAAAGTCAAAGTTGGATCTTGCCTTGTCTCTGAGCAATATGAGGGCTGGTTATCTGGCACATTACAGACATTCCTACTTTTAAAATGCTTATTCAAGACCATTTAATTAACCCTTATACTTCTGGGTGGTAGTGACTCAGAAGATGGCAGAAGGTAAGAGATGGCTGTCTATCTAGTGTTTATAAAAACTATTGAGGCTGCTGTACAACAAGCCACATTTCCTATTACTAAGGAAAAGAGGCTGATCACTCTTTATTCTCCTTCCAAACAGATTCTTCTAACAGCCCATCTGGGATGCCCATTTTTCTCTCATTTTGTGTGAGGATGGTACAGAAAGGAAGGGAAAAGAAATTGGTCAATATAGAACTATGTTTAAAAGCCTCTTACTCTTCAAAGGTTACAACTAATGTCCTGAAGAAGATTTCAAATAAAATCCATGTAATAGATTCTGCATGCCTTATTTTCCACTTTATCCTCAGAAGCTAGAAGTGTCCCTTGACTATCGTAGGTGCTTTGTCAGTATCTGTTGACTGACTAATAGACAGATTGAAAGCTAAGGATAGATATTGGTGCTACAGGAAAACTCTCTCCATTATGGTATTGGGGAGGCGAGTTCTGAACCCTGATCACCACTTCCTTGCAAACTGACAGGCTTCTCCCCTACCTGTCACAAATTCTCTCTCAGGGAAGAGGCATAGCATGAAAACAGACCTATTTGTACAAATCAAGAGAATCCCAGGCATTTTCTATTACTACAAGTGGTAACTATTCAAACATATGAATAATTCAGTAGGAAAGAAGAGAAAGAACAAGATAAACTGACTCCAGAGGAAAATAGGTATAATTCAGGAAACATGAAAAGTCTAATTAGTATACTTCAAGAGATTAAATGAAACAAGATCAGATGCTCTGAAAAGAGGCAATAAGAGGGCATAAAAGTACTTTTAGATTAAAAATAATTCCTGAAATTAAAAATTCAGTAGAATAAAAAAGGTGACAAAATCTTCCAGAACAGCTCTTCTACAACAGATCTATCGAACAGAACTTTAGATATTCGCACTATCCAATATGATAGCCACCAGCCACAGGTGGCTATTAAGCCTTTGAAACGTGGCTAGTGTGCCTGCGGAACTAAATTTTAATTTTACTTAATACTTATTAATTTAAATTTAAATGCAAATAGCCATATGTGGCTAGTGGCTACCTTATCAGACAATACAGTCTTAGAATATAAAGCAAAAAGAGAAATAAATGTAAGATATGGAAGAAAAGATAAGAAACATACATAATCAACTCAGGAGGTCCTACTTCCTAATAGGAACCTCAGAAAGATAAAACAGGCAACAATAGAGGAGATATAATTATCAAAGAATTAATAGAAGAAGATTTCCTAGAGACTTCAGGGTTTAAAACAGTCACCAAATGTTCACTTAGATATGTCATTGGATATTTCAGAACATGAAGGATGAGGAAAAGAGAGGTCAAGTATCTTGACCAAAGCTACAAAGTTAGTAATTGGTAAACCTAGTGTTTGTTCTCAGGCAATCTTACTCCAATGCCTCTGTACTTAACACAGAAATGCAGACCTTGATTGGTTTCTAAGTGTTTGTCTATGGAAAAAGCATAGTATATATATATATATATATATATTTTATTGTGGGTAAAAATCAAATTTTTCACAATACATACAAATATTTATAAAATGATATAAGGCATAGTATATTTTTGGTTGTGGTTGGAATTGTAGAAGTGTAAGTGATAGTATGAAAAGTTGATGGAAAAAGAAAATTAAGTATGTTATTTAGAGTTAGAAAGGTAGCAGATAAAAAATTAATGAAAATATCAAACATTGAGAAAGGGAGAGTAGAAGAAAGGTAGTTTAAGTGATTTAAATCTTCAATTATCATAGTGGATATATCATTTAAAACTTGATAAATTAAAAAATTTATAATTTCAGAAATTACTACCACAAGGATAATTAAATTTTAAAGAGTAAGGAGTGTTTTCCTCTGGGGAATGGGACTGGTTTGAAGGGGTGTGGGCAGGAAGATTCTTTTATTTGTCATAAGGTTCTGGATACTGTTTGATATATTGCCATTTACATTATGAATTACTTTAATAAAATAAATTTGTTTTGCATACTAATTATAGAATATAGAGGACAAATTAACATTTATGTAGTGAGCTTTTAATATGTATAAACTTATCTTCCCAACTAGATTTTTTTTTTATTAGGAAAGTTGTGAGTTTACAGAACAATCATGCATAAAATACAGGATTCCCATATACCATCCTATTATAACACCTTGCATTGGTGTCATCCATTTGTTACAATTGATAAAAGCAAATTTTTATAATGATACTATTAACTTGTCCATAGTTTAATTTAGGGTTCACAGTGTTGTGTAGTTCCGAAGATTTTTTAAAAATTTTTATTCTAGTAGCATATATACAACCTAAAATTTCCCCTTTTAACCACATTCAAATATATAATTCAGTGTGCTATGTTCACAATATTGTACTACCATCACCACCATCCATTACTAAAACATTTCCATTATTTCAAATAGAAACTCTGTACATTTTAAGTCTTAACTCTCTATTTCCTACTCCCATCCCATTCTCTGGTAATCTATATTCTAGATTCTGACTCCATGAGTTTGCTTATTCTAATTATTTCATATCAGTAAGATCATACAATATTTATTCTTTTGTGTCTGGCTTATTTCACTCAACATGATGTCTTCAAGGTTTATCCATGTATTCACATGTATCAGATATTCCATTCCTTTTACCAGCTGAATAATATTTCATTGTGTATATATCTCACAATTTGTTTATCCATTCATCAGTTGATGGGCACTTTGGTTGCTTCCATCTTTTGGCAATTGTGAATGCTGCTGCTATGAACATTGGTGTGCAAATACCTGTTCGAGTTTCTGCTTCCAATTATTTTGGGTATACACCTACAAGGGGGATTGCTGGATCATATGGAAATTCTAAGCTTAATTTTCTGAAGAACTGCCAAGCTGTATTCCACAGTGGCCATACCATTTTACATTCCCACCAACAATGAGTGAGTGTTTCTATTTCTCCGCATCCTCTCCAACACTTGTAATTTTCCATTAAAAAAAAAAAAAAAAGCCATTCTAATGGGTGTAAAATGGTATCTTGTTGTGGTTTTGATTTGCATTTCCCTAGTGGCTAACAATATTGAGCATCTTTTCATGTGCTTTTTGGCCATTTGTGTATCTTCTTTGGAGAAATGTCTATTCAAGTCCTTTGCCCGTTTTAAAAATGGGTTGTTTGTCCTTTTGTTGTAGAGTTGAAGGATTTCTTTACATATTCTGGATATGAAACCCTTATCAAATATGTGGTTTCCAAATATTTTCTCCCATTGTATAGGTTGTCATTTTACTCTCACAATAAAGTCCTTTGAGGTGAAAAACTGTTTAATTTTGATGAGGGTCCCATTAATCTATTTTTTTCTGTTGTTGCTTTGTGCTTTGGGTATAAAGTCCAAGAAACTATTGTTTAACACAAGGTCCTGAAAATGCCTTCCTATGTTTTCTTCTAAGAGTTTTATAGTTCTTGCTCTTATGTTTGGGTCTTTGATAAATTTTGAGTTGATTTTTGTATATGGTGTGAGGTAGGTGTCCACATTTATTCTTTTACAAATGGAGATCCAGTTTTCCCAGTACAATTTGTTGAAGAGACTCTTCTTTCCCAATTAAGTGGTCTTTGCCCCCTTGTCAAAAATCAGTTGGCCATAAATGTGAGGATTGATTTTTGAGCTCTCAATTCAGTTCCATTTGCCTACATATCTGTCCTTGTGCAAGTACCAAGCTATTTTGATCACTGTGGCTTTATAATAAGTTTTAAGATCAGAATGTGTGAGTCCTCCAACTTTGTTCTTCTTTTTCAAGATGGCTTTGGCTAATTGGGGTCCCTTACCCGTCCATATAAATTTAATGATTGGCTTATCCATTTCTGCAAAGAAGTTTGTTGGAATTTTGATAGAGATTATACTGAATCTGTAAATCACTTTTGGTAGAATTGATGTCTTAATATTTACTCTTCCAATTCATGAACATGGCACATCCTTCCATTTATTTAGGTCTTCTTTGATTTCTTTTAGCCATGTTTTGTAGTTTTCTGTGTACAACTACTTTACATTCTTGGTTAGATTTATTCCTAGATATTTAATTATTTTAGTTGCTATTGTAAATTGATTTTTTTCCTTGATTTATACATCTGATTGTTCACTACTAGTATATAGAAATGTTACTGATTTTTGGGTGTTGATCTTGTACCTTGTCACTTTGCTGAATTCAGTTATTAGCTCTAAGAGCTTTGTTGTGGGTGTTTCAGGATATTCTGTATATAGATTATGTCATCTGCAAATAGAGAAAATTTTACTTCTTCCTTTCCAATTTGGATGCCTTTTATTTCTTTTTCTTTTCTAATTACTCTGGTTAGAACTTCCAGTATAATGTTGAATAACAGTGGTGTCAGTGGACATCCTGTCTTGTTCCTGATCTTAGACAGAAAGCTTTCAGTCTTCCACCATTAAGTAGAATTGTTTTTCATATATGCCCTTTATCATGTTGAGGAAGTTTCTTTTTCTTCTAGCTTTTCTAAGTGTTTTTTTTTTTTAAGAAATGCCCTTTCTGTATCAATTGAGAAGATCATGTGTTTTTTCCCCTTCATTCTGTTAATGTGGTGTAGTACATTAATTGATTTTCCTGTGTTGAAAAACCCTTGCATATCTGGGATAAATACCACTTGATCATAATGTATAAACCTTTAAATATGCTGTTGGATTCAATTTGCTAGTATTTTGTTGAGAACTTTTGCATCTAAAGTCATAAGGGTTTTTTTTAAATGGATAAAGTAAATAAATAAAAAATAATAATGGTGCTATAAATATTTAAAAAAAATAAAGTCATAAGAGATATTGGTCTGTAATTTTCTTTTCTTGTGTATCTTCGATATGAGGGTGATGTTGGCTTCATAGAATGAATTAGGGAGTGTTCCCTCCTCTTCAATTTTTTTGAAGAGTTTGAGAAGGATTAGTGTTAATTATTCTTGGAATGTTTGGTAAAATCTCCCTGTGAAGCCATCGGGTCTTGGCTTTTCTTTGTTGGGAAGTTTTTGATTACTGATTCAAGTTCTTTACTAGTGATTGGTTTGTTGAACTCTTCTATTTCTTATTGAGTCAGTGTAGGTAATTTTTTGTTTCTAAGAATTTGTCCATTTCATCTAGGTTGTCTAATTTTTTGGTGTACAGTTGCTCATAATATCCACTTATAGTCTTTTTATTTCATCAGGTTTGGTAGTAATGTCCCCCTTTTCATTTCTAATTTCATTTCCTCTCTCTTTTTTTCTTTGTTAGTCTAGCTAAATAGTTGTCAATTTTATTGATCTTCTCAAGAACTAACTTTTGGTTTTGTTGATTCTTTTTTTTTGTTGTTGTTTGTTTTGTTTTTTAATTCTCTATTTCATTTATCACTGCTCTAATCATTGCTATTTCCTTCATTCTGGTCACTTTGGGTATAGTTTGCTCTTCTTTTTCTAGTTCTTCCAGTCTTGAGGTTAATCCTCTTATTTGAAAATTTTCTTATTTTTTAATGTAAATATTTCGAGCTATAAATTTCTCTCTCAGCACTGCCTTTGCTGTATCCCATAAGTTTTGGTATGTTGTATTTTCATTTTCATTAACCTCAACATATATACTAATTCCTCTTGTGAGTTCCTCTTTAAACCATTGTTTGTTTAAGAGTACATTGTTTAATTTCCACATATTCATGAATTTTCCATTTCTCCCTCTGTTATTGATTTCTAGTTTCATTCCATTGTGGTCAGAGAAGATACACTGCATGCTTTCAATATTTTTGAATTTATTGAGACTTGTTTTGTGAGCTAAAATATGGGCTATCCTGGAAAACAATCCATATGCATTTTATTGTTGTATATTTTATTGTTGTGTGAAGTATTCTATATATGTTTGTTAGGTACAGTTCATTTAGAGTACTATTCAAGTCTTGTATTCCTTATTGATCTTCTGTCTAGATGTTCTATTTCATTATTGAAAGTGGTGTATTAAAGTCTGCTACTATTAATGTAGAACCATCAATTTCTCCCTTCAAATTTGTCAGTATTTGCTTCACATATTTTGGGGTTCTGCTGTTAGGTACATATATTTATAGTTGTCATGCTTTTTTTGTTGAATTGACCCCTTTATCAGTACGTAATGACTGTATTTGTCCCTCATTACTGTTTTTGACATAGTCTATTTTATTTGATATTAGTATAGCTACCTCAGCTCTCTTTTGATTACTATTTTCTATTTTCATGGTATGGTATATTTTTTTTCATCATTTCACTTTCAACATATGTCTTTGAATTTAAGGTGAGTCTTTTATATTTGGGTCATGCTTTTTTTTTTTTAATCCATTTTTCCAATCTCTGTCTTTTGATTAGAAAGTTTAATCCATTTACATTTAAAATCACTATTGATAATGCAGAACATTCTTCCCACATTTTGATATTTAGTGTTTGTAACCGTTGGCCAATTTGATGTAATTATGAATTCCAAAAATATAATTGGATCATGCTTGTAAACTGATCTGTTAATCTGGGCATGATTAGGTTATGATTAGGGCATTGAGCCCCACCCCTTTGGTGGGTGGGGAATCGAGTATAAAAGGCAAGGCAAAGAACAGAGTTGAAGTAGTCTTTTGAGAAGCAGCTTTGATTTTGGAAAGAAGGCCCCAGGAGAAGAGAAGCGAACTGTTCGCCTGATCGCCTACAGCTGACCTTGTGGAGGAAACAGGAGCTAAGCCCGGAGAGAAACGCAGCCCCGGGAA
>JAQZBX010074784.1:0-14707 GCA_029593785.1 Cabassous unicinctus
CTTTTTCCTTTTTTTTTTTTTCTCCAAACCACCATAAATGGGTTAGCAGCCGCAGGGATGCTGTTTTAGTTTGTTTACGGCTTCCAATGCAAAATACCAGAAATGGATTGGCTTTTATAATAGGAATTTATTAGGGTAAAAGCTTACAGTTCTGAGGCTACAAAAAAATGTCCAAATCACGGCATCAGCAGATATGCTGTCTTGCCAAAGTTTTGCTGCTAGATCCTGAACTCCTGCCATATGGTAAGGCAAAATAATGGCAGCTCTGCCAATCTCTCTCTGCTTTCTCCTCCAGGCTCACTTTGTCCCTGAGTTCAGCTGTGGGCTATCAGGCACAATGACTCATCTCTCCTCTCTCCTCTGGAGATGATTCTAGCCTCTGGCCTCTGGCATCTGTCTCAGCATCTTGGGGTTTCTCTGTCTTTCTGTAGCTGTAGGCAATCCTGGAGTCCTCTTTCTCATGGCAGGGTAAAACGGCAGAGGCTCTCTTTCCCTGTGTCTCTGTTTACATAAGATTCTAGTAAAAGGATTAAGACCCACCCTGGGTCCTTCAATCTAATCAAAGACCCTTAACAGAAGCGAGCTAATCAAAAGTGATCTCATCTAAAGGTTTCCTAACTGAATCTAACCAAAAGGTCTCACATAAAATAGGTTTACATGCATAGGAATGGGTTAGCTTTAAGAACATAATTTTCTGGTGATCACAAAAGGCTCACTCAAACCAGAACAGATGCAGATTAAGAACATGCTTGTTTGTTATTTCCACCTACTGGGGTACATATTCAACCTACCGTAGGTGGAAAATTATACAGCATCTCTTTCTTACATTCATCCAGCAATACACTGCTACAGTAGATACATCCAGAAAAATACATAGTGTTTAGATGATATTTTCAAATTTGTAACAGCAACTTGTCTGGAAGCCAGACACATATAGGGGAAGTTGGCATCCATTTGTTGCCCCATCTTTCCATAAATTAGGGATAAAATAAGCCAAATATGAACTATGTGCCCCAAAGAAAACTCAGTTTATTCTAATGACATGAAGTGAACAGTTAGATATCTTACAGAAGGTTGCTTGTCAATACAATCATTAATTCATTCATCCATTATTCTATCCAGTCCATCCATTCATCCAACATTATTAAATATTCATGAAATAAATAATGCATTCTACAAGTATTTTTGAGTATCTATTAGGTATCAAGGTATCAGTGAGAAAAATGACAAGTAACACATACTCTGTGCCTTAAGAGAACTCAAAAGTAAGAGGGGGAAAAGATTCATGAATTTGTGTGCACAGGAGCCACACTATTTATCTCAGTATTTAATATACGTGCTGCACATACTATACTATATATAATTTTTATATATACTACATACTATAGATAATTTTATGTTTTATAATTTTATAGATAATTTTTAATGTTTATTATAGTGCATTATATGCAAGGAAAGAATTTTTCTCTGACCAGATCACAAAAATTTTCTTAACATGGACCATGAGTGTCAGGTGAAAAGCTGTTTTCTAATAGTACTATTTCCAGTATAAAGCATAGGCCTTAAAGAGTTTTTATCTGTTCACTAAGTCCTTAGCCAATTATGTATAAATTAGGGGGTAATTTTTTTAAATGGTCCAAGGATGAAATATGTATTAAACTTTATTGTCAAATATACATGTAAATATTATATTTATTAATGATACTAAATAGGAAATATGATTTTCTTTAGGTTACAGGTAATGACCAAGTCTTATTGGACTTTGCTGCCCAATGTCCAGCAGAGTGCAGGACACATAGCATATTGAAATACTGAATGGATAAATGAATAAATGAGGAAGGAACAGTAGCAGCCAGGATTTATTAGTGAAAACCAAATCAAATGTAAAATAAACTAATATAAGTCTAATTAGTTGTCTTTGTCGTGGAGTCCATTGCTTCTAGGGCTCATCTATGAAAGTGTAGTAAAGAAGAAATAAGTTGGAATTTGGAGCTCATATGCAGACTTTTCCAGCCAGATAAGTAATTTAAACCTTTTAAATTCCACTTATAAAATGGAGATAAAAAGTTTGTAATGTGTGGAAACATCCACAAACCTAACCCATAGCTACTGTTACATACATCTGAATTGATATTTTAGAAATAAACTTGAATTCTTAGGGACCAAAACTCAGATATTGCATCATAAAAATAACACACTAAGATCTGATCCTAAGTCATTCATTCAGAGGTAGGTTTTTTTAATACCACTAACAGCATCGTCAATGTCACAAATGAAGATATGTAGTTGGAGAAGGAAATGCTCTGTTTCCCTCTCCCAGATCTGTCAAATGCTCCCAAGGTCTCACAATGGTAAGAGTAGTTCTCTATATGGCATGATATGAAACGCACATAAAGCTACTCCTGGCTCAAAATGCCTTCTCTATCAGTTTACCCTGGGGCCCAGAAATGTCACCATTACAGTCACTTGTTTGGATTAAAGCATTGCTCTCAAAGGTCACTGCAAGTCAATCCCTGACTTCCAATGTAGACAGGTAAGTTCCTGTCTTACCTCACTCCCTCTGCTCAAAACAAATGACAAAAGCAAGACAAAATATCAACAGATAAAACCAGTGGGACAGGATTGGGCTCAGAAAAAGTTTAACATCTCCATGGATCACATACAGAACAAAAATAGTGGGTCTCAAGTTCAGGCGTCATGGTCTTCTTGGCAGGAAATAGGCAAAAGTAATGGGGAGCTGAATTTCTAGGGGGTGTTGGGGACTAAGAGACTTCCATATAAGACACAGGACAAGAGTCATGCTCAGGGCTTGAAGCCAGGGCTTGAGTAAGACTCTCTTGCTCATGAAAAGAGACTAAATATTTGTCAACCTAGGCAATGACTTTATTGGAAGCTCTGAGCCTCACATCTAGAAACTGAGACAAGTTAGCTGCTGGCTCTTTGACTGGATTCACAATGTTCATAGTATCACTGTGGAACAAAAACATTGAAAATCAAGACCTGTCATGGATTAGGGGCATTGAGGTCAGATTGAAGGCAACAGAAAACTTGCTAAATATAAATGGAGAGACAAAGGGAAAAATTAAATTTAACCATGTACAGAAATATATTTCAGAAGGAGCAAAGATATAAAAGGAAAATTAAAACTTTAAGAACAAAATATAGAAGACTATCTTCATGACTTTGAGGTAATGTTGGACAACAAAAAGTAACTGAAAGAGTTTGGGGTCAGGATACATTTTAATAGTAGAGTCAACAGATCTTGATAATGCATTGGGAAAAGAGGAGCAGTCAAGAGGCCTCCAACATTTTTGGCCTAAGCAAAAGAAATATAATGGGGAAAATGTTGGTTAGAGAAGACTAGAGAAGGAATATTAGGAGTTATCTTTGGACAAATTAGGATTGAAATGCCTAAATTAATATCCAAATAGAGGTGTGGAGTAGCATTTGGATATGTGAGTCTTGAAATCTGGGGATAAGTCAGATCTGGAAATTAAAATCTGGGAGTCAAAAGTTTATGGATATTATTTAAAGACATTGAAGAAGATGAGATTGGTCAGGAGTGAGCATAGTTAAGGAAAAATGGTGAAGGACTAAGTCCTGAGGAATTCTATTAGAGAGTGGGAAGTGTATAAAGAGCCAGCACTGGAGATGAGAATGAGTGGCCAGGACGAGAGAAGGAATCCAGAGGACTTTGTCCTAGAAGCCAACTGCAGAATGTTTCAAGAAAGAAAAATGACTAATTATATCAAAGTTTTGAAGACATCAAGTAAGACAAGCACTCAAAAATGACCACCTATTTGGCAATATGAAGGTTTCTTGTGACCATGACAAAA
Source organism: Cabassous unicinctus (assembly GCA_029593785.1). Lineage (NCBI taxonomy): Eukaryota > Metazoa > Chordata > Mammalia > Cingulata > Chlamyphoridae > Cabassous > Cabassous unicinctus. Next base: position 3,837 of record JAQZBX010074784.1, read on the forward strand.
GAAGCTTCAGTGGAGTTATGGAGATGCAAATCGAACTAGAAGGGATAGAGAAAAGGAAGTGAGAAAGTAGAAGTGGTGAGTCTGGATGGCTCCTTCTAGAATTATTTCTACAAAGGAGGACAGAGAGATGGGTCAATAGTTAAAGAGAAAGAAGAGATTTTTTTGAAGATGGGAATTTTATGGCATTTTATGCTCTTAGAGAGGAAGAAGTTGATGCTGCAAGAGATATAGGGTAAATTGTAGGAACCAAGTAAGGTAAGATGGAATAGGATCTAGTGCATGAGAGAGGTGTTTGGCCTTACATAGTAGCAGAGCAGGTCTCCTGTTATGGAATATATGTTTTATAGCTATATTCCAATTTTGTATAGAATTGTTCTCTATTTTAGTTTAGTGTAGTTTAGTTCAGTTTCTAATTTAGTTAAGTTTAATTTTAAAAATTTAAGGTAACTAATTGGGTCTTATAATATGTGTATCTATATAAAGTGCCCTGCATGTTTAGAACTCATACACATACACACACAGAAGTCAGTGTATGTCTCACAGTCTTATATCAGGGAATCTTAGGAGCATCAACAAACCTTCTAGAAAAAGAGTCCTTCAAATTGTTTATCCAGAAATTGTAAACCAATCTCAAACAACTCATTATCCCCAGGTAGAGCTATCTGAGCTGAATTAAAATTTGAAGCAATGTTTGGAGATTTGAGAAGATTTCCCATAAGAAAAAATTCAAAGGAAATGTTATCAAACACATGAAATTGAGTTTGGGGTCAACATAGACTTGAGAAATATTTTTATTTAATATTTTGAAAAATCTTGAATTTTCAGATATGAATTCAATGTGAAGCCTCTATAGTAAGTTGGTTTACAAAGGTTATTTCTTAGTTTCCTATTCTAAGTTTGGAATAAATAAAACATTTTTTGTGTTGTATTAGAATGGCATGCTTCCCCTTTCACTTTCACTTAAGGTAACGACTATTTTTAACAGTTTGTATTGACATGATTGGAAAATTACCAAATGGTATAAAAATACCTTACACAAAACTCTGAAGAAAAAATTAAATTTCAATATTAATTTATGCCACATAGCTTTGAGGTCTTAGACCATCTGAGATTTTATTTGGAAGTCAAAAGCTTAAGAGTTGCCAGTAATGATGCACAATTTAACATCTACCAATTACTTTCTTCTGAATTATTAAGAATTCATTAAAGCAGCTTCAAAAACTCAAAATGTTCTTTCTTTATATATAACCAAGCCAGGAACTAACAAAGGTGTGGAGATTTCAAATGTTCTTATTATATTTTCACCTTCTTGTGCAATTAAGCAGAACGGAATATTGCATCATTTGTAAAACATGTGAGCTGTCAGATGCTACTTTGCTAGGAGCTTCACATTGTACACATTTCTCTGCAGTTTTGTCCAAGTACCAAAACAAGAAACCATCCCTGGATTCATTATTAAACAAGGTATGAAGGGAAGCAGGTGTGGCTTAATGGATAGAACTCCCGTTTACCATATGGGAGGCCCCGGGTTCGCTTCCCGGGGCCTCCTTGTGAGGGCAGGCTGGCCGGCCCGCGCTGCACGGTAGGCTGATGCAGCAAGACCTCACAGCAGGAAGCGGGTGTGGCTCAATCGATAGAGCCCCCGTTTACCATGCGGGAGGCCCCGGGTTCGCTTCCCGGGGCCTCCTTGTGAGAGCAGGCCGGCCGCGCAGCACGGTGGGCTGATGCAGCAAGACCTCACAGCAAGGGGGAGATAAGCAGACACAGAAGAAACACACAGCAAATGGACACAGCAAACACAAGCAGCAAGGGGGGATAAATAAATAAATAAAATAAAATCTTTAAAAATAAATAAATAAATAAACAAGGTATGAAGACTTGTTCATGAAAATTATATCTCTAAACTGAGCATTTGACCTAGAGCCAGGCACTTGAAAGACTTTTTGTCTAAATACTGCCATTATACTGTGTTTTGAAAAGTCTACTATCTAGCAATGAGATGCAAGTGGTATGCTTGGTCCCAATTTAGTTCTCAGATTGGTATAAATGAATCCAATGAGTAAACATTACTTAGTTGGCTGTTTAAGTAGTTCTGTTTTGTTTTTTTCATTGAGCAGAAAGAAAAAGACTTTACCATGTACGAATATAAGATTTGGCTTATGATTTTATGAAATAAATTTTAACCAATCAACAGTTATTTTTTTCCAATCTTTGAAAAAAAGATGCTTCCTTATCCTTGAGGATCTATACCACAATTTTGTTGTCACCTCATTTTCAATAGACCCAAATTCTTCAGATTAAACAGAAGGGAAGGAAAACAGATTTTAAATATTCATGACTCCATGCAGTGTCAGAGCAGAACAAATAACTGACAGGCAATTTCCAACTTTTACACATTGTGCTTGAAAAGGCTCACAAACAGCAGCTCAGCAGGAACTGTCTCTCTGTGACATGCATTGTTTTAATTCTTTATGCTTACATTTAGACTACCTGACTAAAGAGTATAATGCTTGCTTTTGCTTTGTTCAATCAAATAACGTCAGAGACCTTATATGCAAAAACTCCCCCCAACCACACACACACATATAAGCAGATGGTAGGTACTACTCCCTTCAGAGAAAGAGTTGGCAAATGTGGAAAGAAATGGGGACAAAGAAGAGGACAAGGCTGGGAGATTAGATTAGACTATACCCAACGCATCAATAGTACCTAAAGTTATTTCCACATATGGTTACAACAAATCACATCTATATTTGTCTTCCTGTCAGTCTCTCATTGTAGACAAATCAGCCCTCTGTGACATTATTAACCTTGAAATTGCTAAGCTGCATTGAAATAATCTGTGAGAAGGAACTAAACTGGAATTGTACAATGTTATACATATAGAAGAAAATTAAAAAGGCATGGTCTATCCGTGGATTTTTCCTAAGAGTAGAAATTTTTGTCCAAGGAACAGATCTGCAGTAAAACTGGCAAACACAAATATCTGTGCCTTCAGAAAAGTTAGGATAAGGAGACTTCTTATGAAGAGGTAATGTTTTTAGAGAGGAGTCTATATCTGGAATGATACTGCAAAAGCTTCTATGTGTTCTATCTTTAAAACCATTACTATTACCTAACCTTGTTTAAATTGAGTGCTACATTTCTAAAAGCTCCAGCCTCAAGACAATTCATCCAACATTTAAGAGCACTTACTGGTCCTTTGTCCTGCTGGATGCTGAGGACAGGGTGAGGGAACTTCATTTGAGGTACTAGGTCACTGGAGCATAGGTAAAGACAATTTAAAAGGGAAGCCAAATCATCTTGGTCACCTACAAGGGCAAGGAGCAGCAGGGGAGAGGCACTGACCACCAGACGGCTTGCCATTCCTCTAAATAATGGTTTCTCAAATATAGTAAGCACTTGAAATTTGATGAATTATAATGAATGAAAACACTAAGCGGGAATTCCTCTAATCAACAAATAAAAATTTTATCCTTTTGCATGGAATTTTCTGACCATCACAGTGTTCCAATTTTGGAAAAAGCCAGGAAAGGATGATATGTAGACTCCTTCCCTGGAGATTTCTAAGAAGAAAGAAGCCTCTGATCTAGTAAATTCCTCTGCCTAAAGACAGAAGGTAGGACCAGAGTGCTTTCTGAGGTTTTTCCCCTTCTATTATTTATATAATTTAAAATTCATTTAAAGAGGTTAGGTTCTGAGTAAGATGGAGTAAGCACACTCCATTTTGTCTCTCTCACTGAATACACGTGGAGAGACTCAATGGAGCAGTTATTTGAGGACTCTGAAAAGAAAGGAATAGCAGCTGGACTGGGGAAGAAGATAAGAGTTCAAAGTATTCCCAAACCTGTGAGGCGCTTATCATTTATTTTCACTCTGGTATCCCCAGCCAGGTTTCAGTATAGCCAAGACCGTGAAGTGGACCCCATGGAGTCTCCTACCATTCAGAAGGAGTGGGGAGAAAGTCCACCATTCTCCATTTTTCTTGAAGATATGGGTGTCCAAGGCCTTTTTCAGATAGCTATTTACTATGAATTAACCACTGTAGACAGTGGGCTGAGCCTTGGCTTTGGAGATCAGACAGATTTGGTTTTAAATGTTGGCACTCAGAAGTTCTGAAACCTTGACAATTATTTAACCTCTCTGAGATTCTTTTCCTCATCAGCACAATGGTAATAACACCACATTATAGGATTGGTATGCACATCACACCCCTGGGGTTGCCAAAATTTTTTACTCTAAGAAAATGCAATGTTTCCGAATTAGCATATAAGGCGGAATGCACCTTCTTTTATAACTTGCTGATTTAAGGCATCAATTATGGAGTTCTTTGATTCAAATTTCATGCACTAAATTTTCAGAAAAATGTACAGAAGTAATTCTCACTCATGTTACTCTAAGGTTAATTTTCTAGTTTCTTCTCCTCTGCTCAAGAAAATAAGGTCAAAGACACAAATTCCTTTGGTTAAAATCACTGCTTGTCCTTGGCATTCAGATTGGCCTAGACATTTTGGTTGCTTCAAAATTTCTCACATAAAGTAGACTAATATCCTAGATAACGTGTTAGTTTCCTTTTAAAAAAAAGACCTAAAATTTCCCTTCATAATATTTCAAAGTAATTATGTCCCAATTGGCACTTCAATGGAAGAGGTTAGAATGATTCTTAATATCTTTTCCTGCTCTAACATCCTGTAATTCCATGATTTGTGAGATTTTCAGAATATGGAAATACAGAAGTTCTTTCTTCCCTAGTGAACCCTAACTAAATAAATAATCCCCATTTCAGGGATAACTCAAGGGCATATGTGCACAGGGATGAAGTAAATTCTCTCATAATCTAATCATGAGTTTCTTGAGAACAAGAACAACATCTTCAATTTCTTTTCTACCTTCATCACATATTCAGCACCACTGGACTCTCAGTATTTCACAACCAGTTTCAATTTCAATTCGCAAGTGACCAAAACCTGGAAATTCTACAAGTTCAGTGGGAAGAGGGTAAAAATGCAAAAGGTAAATCTGTGCATTTTAGGGTTGTTCTGATGGTAAAGTAAAATAATATATTTTAAAAAGGCCCTATGTATAAGATCACTTCTTTCCTATGACTTACTCAGGACAATCTAGGTGGACCCATGTGTAAAGTATTATTCAACTATATAAAAAGCTCTTTTGACCAGATGATGCACAATAACACTCCTCAGAACCACAAATGATTGTCTTATTCATCTGTTTTCCTCTATGTTTCTTCTCACATAATTATATTCTACCTTCCATTTCAGCCTATTGTATCTTTCTCATAATCTCAAAAAAGGAATATAGTTCTTCATGAACACCCTTTAAAACTTTGCAATCACCTCACTAAGAGAAGTATTCAGTGAAGGAAAATACATACAGATTGAGCCAATTTTGTCACTGTTCAAATGAATCCTTTTTAAAATGGGAACATCTACCACTTCTGCCCCACCTAGTTTGATTATCTTCCACAATATGTTTCCTTGAGAATGATCATGATGAAATTGGCACCCGAATAATCACAGCTTTGATACAACATACAACCATGTTCCCAGATGACTAAATGAAGACTACACTCATGCTACTTATATGTGTTGTTCATAGGCAATGCAGGTCAATGAACAAGACCAGCAAGACTAGCCGCATTGAAGATTTACATTCAGATTTTATCACCATATAGGCACAGTGTCTTTACAGAATTCCAGTCAACCCACCACCATTCCATATATATATAGTTTTTTCAAACCAATTTTCTCAAAAGCCTCAGCCTGAAGTTTCCAATGTGGAAATAATCATTTCAAAACTTTAAAGGTTCATAGAGAAATAGCACGACTAGAAAGTTTCTGTTTCACTCACAAATATCCACGAAAGAAAGTTAACTCCAGTCTTTGTAGTTTTGTAAATCGTGTGTGGTCACAGGTAGCTATTAATGATAGCTGCTAAAACTAGTGAGATTTCTTTAGCAGTTCACAAAGATATTTTCTAATGCTCTAATTTTCTAAGGTTCTTATGACTTTGGGTGTTTTTTTAAAAAACAAATCGGTACTTTCACTCTTACAGACTTTAAAAAAAAAAACTTTATTTCAAATTAAAAAAGAACTAATATAACAGAAAAAGGAAGCTCAACAAGTTATAGAAGCATTACTCCTAAAAATTTCTGTCCAGGCACTTTTATCTCATCTAATTTCAACTACTAACTCAATTGTTCCTCTAGTGTTCAGAAAGATACACAGATGAAAACAAACTAGTTAAATGATGCTTTCAAGGTCTCCTTATTAATGAAAAAAGTGAAGAGAAAAAAATGCTTGATCATATTTATATATCACAAATCCAAACCCCATATTCTTCTTTTTTAACTTTAGCAATAATATAGTGCCCACTTTGCTTTTGCTATAAAAGCATTCCAATATTGTTGTTAACTATGGTCTGTAAGTTACATTAGTTATATTTTCCCATGCATCACCATTCTTAACACCTTGTAGTAGAAGAACATTCCTGTTTATATATATATATGTATTTTTTTTTTAAGATTTATTTATTTACTTATCTCCCCCTTGCCGCTTGTGCTCTCTGTGTCCATTTGCTTTGTGTTTTCCTGTGTCTGCTTGTCTCCCTTTGTTGCGTCATCTTGCTGTGTCAGCTCACCGTGCCGCATAGGCTGGCTTGCCTTCACCAGGGGGCCCCGAGAATTGAAACCAGGGCCTCCCATATGGTAAACAGGAGCCTAACCAACTGAGCCACAGCCGCTTCCCTGTATTTATATTATTAACCACAATCTTCATCTTGCCAAAATCATTGTTATACATTCTCTATATTATCCTCCAGCTGTCTTCCAACTAACATTAATTTTTCCTATACTTTGTGTGCATAAAAGCAAGACCAGTTAGCAATAATTTGGGCCATGCCAAGAGTTTAAATTATAGTGTGCAAATAGAACAGAAGGGAAATGTCAACATTCAAAGTCATCAGCATGGCTATATGTAATAAGGAAATGAAAAACAAGGTTATGTTTTACCTATTTTAACAAATACTTTCTCTTTCTAAGAGTAAGGTACTACTACTCTGAGAAGTATACAACCTAATGAGTATAGCTACAATGTCTTAATCGTTTACTATATAACTTTTTAATATATAAAATGGGTTACAGGATGGCTGGAAGAGACAACTCCCTTCATCGCTCCACCCCACCACTAATATGCCCTGTAAGGTTAAGGTCTCATCTTAATTGGCCAAAGGAACAGAAACTTCCCAGAAGTGGGGTTGGCACAAAGGGCAGAAATAAAGTTCAGCTCAGTGGTGCCTTCCACAGCTACTGGTTCTCCAATGGAGAGTAAGGCTGCCAAGGATACTGTACTCATAGACCAAGCTATAAAATGAGCAAAATATTACCCAAGCTAAGGAATTATGAAGATCAAATAAGAAAACCCAGAAACAGGAGTGTCAGCTTTGATTTAGCACTTAGCCCATACATCTAATCCCAAAACAACTCACTTGTATTCCCTCAATTGTATTCACTTTCCTCCATTTGCAATGATACCTACATGATCCAAGAAACTGCCCAAATTTTGTTGTGCCACAAGTCCTTTCTAGTCAAAGCTTATATAATTCTGGAAGATTCTATACTAATTATAAAAACACCTCCATTAATAGAAATGTTGGCAAACTTTGGGCACTCTTGAACCTTGAAACAAATTCAAAATCAGCAAGGCTATATCCTCATCTTGGGGGAAGAAATCACAGTCAGCAAACAGGGTGTCTTAACCACAGCTCTGCTTCCTGCCCCTCAGCCCCTGGAAAGCTCATTTACCTGCACATATCATTTTTAACGCAAATCAACAAATATTTTTAAAGAACATAGTATATCCTCATAGTATATCACTGGTGCTGGAGCACCAGTAGTTAGGAAAAGACATATCCCAGTACAGGAATTTGAAAATAGAGCCATGATTAATTATATAGCTACAAATCATGAGAGGTAATTGAAGGAAAAACAAAGTATGCTGGAAAAACATATGTATAACAAGCAACTGAATTAAGGGTGAAGAAGGATCTCTTAAGGAAGATTGGAAAGGACAAGCTTGAGTTAAGTAAGCATATTGAGGTGAGAGTATTCCAGGCAATATCTGTAAAGGCCTGAAACAGAAAGAGCTGTTCTGGGGAACTGAACGCCAATGTGGCTGGCCGGTAAGTACCAGAAGGCAGTGATGTGTGAGGATAGAGACCAGGAAGGGCAAGCCCCACAAAGCCTTGCTGGCCCCATGAACGATTTTGAATTTTTTCCTGAGGACACTAGGAAACAAAGAGCTTAAAAGAGAGGAATGACAAGATCTTATTTATGTTAAGATATAAATAGTGGGAAGTGCACTGTGGCTACAGTGTGGAGAAAAGACTGTCAAAGACACAAAAGTAGAAGCATAGAGACCAGAAGGATACTGTTATAATAGCCCAGTTGAGAAATGAGAATGGCTTGGGTAACAGAGGGAGTAGACAGATCTGAGATATATTATGAAAGTAAAATTGATTTAGTAATAGATTACATATATGTTATATATTATGTTATTTATTTTCATAAATTAATCTTAAAGCCCTATAATATGGATCATGTTTTCTCTCATCTTAAAGATGTAATTATGTATCAATGTGATATTTACATATCACTCATTTTATAAAACCTATATTATCCAACGCCAAAGACACCAAAGGAATATAGAACTACAGACCAATGTCCCTCATGAAAAGAAATGTAAAATCTTTAGCAAATTATTAATAAATTGAATTCAGTTATACTTGAAAGGATGTTAAACCACATCCAAGTGAGATTTTCACCAGTAAGGATGGTTGATTTAGTATCTGAAAATCAATTAATAGAAACAACATATTAGCAGAACAAAAGTAAAAACCTACATGGTCATCTCAATAGACACATAAAATAGAATTACATGTGACAGTTAAAATTATGAGACTTCTAGAAGAAGCACAGTGAATTAGAGCATCAGTGAGCTGAATTTGAATAATGGCTCTGCCTCTTATTAACAGTGTTACCTCAAGCAAGGTTTTTTAACCTGAAGTATGAGAATTCTCAAACACCATCCTGGGCCACTTCTGACGTTCATGAGAGTCTGAAGGCTGTGGAAAACTGATGGAATACACAACGCTGAGGCAAATCCTGCTTCTCAGAAATTGGATCTATAATCATTGACATACAGAGTGGCAACAAATCCTATTCCTGAGAAATATTCATGACAGTCAGCAGGTTACTCTGTTACCCAGGGGTGAAATGGCATGTCAGAAAGTTCTTCTTGGACTAATATGTAAAGAGAACAGTGCCAATCAACTACTTCTTTCCAGAGGAAGAGATTGTTACAGCAGATTGCAAACTTTGGCTAACTATAGGGTAACAGGTGGAGTGGAGTAAACCTAGTATAAGCAATATAATTTTTCAATGTCATCTTACTAACTTTTCAATAACGCAAATTTGCAGACTTCGGCTAACTATAGGGTACAGGTGGAGTGGAGCAAACCTAGCATAAGAAATATAATTTTTCAATGTCATCTTATTAACTTATCAATAAGGCAAATGAACTCTTAGTCTCAGGGTCAATTGCAATGATGGTCAATTGGGAGAACATGCCTGGACCTAAGAGGCCAGCAGATACTCATTTCCAGCTAATTGTTACCACAGGGCTAAGAAGAAAAAATACCCAGATATCAGAACTTTTATGAGAACTCTTCTAATATTTAAACACTGACTCAATTTTTTATATAAAGTGCTATGTGAGTAAAATAAAAAAATATCTGAAGGCCTGGCATGATGCAGCCTCCTCGTTGCCAGTTTGATTTCCACTGCCTCAATTGGCCCATATAGGATCAATGAACTGAGAATAAGTGAACAGGATGGAATTTAAACTCTGACAACAGATGCTGCCTCACCTAATGAGCTATATTACAATGAGATGAGCTTTTGAAACAGAACACGAATGCAAGGAAAGGAATGGAAATGTGAAACTGAAGGAGAAACAATTCAATCACTTTTCTTTACAATAAATTGTAAGTTTCTGAAGAGGAGAGATTTCTAGCTTTTATACATTCACTGAATTATCTAGCACAGTTTAAGTATGTCAGATTAAAAATCAATTAATTCGGAATTTCTTTGATCTGTAAAATGGAAATCTTTATAAGAAATGAAATTTTCTCACATATTAAAAAAGAGCACTCAACAGTGTTTCTTCTATTTAGTGTAGGCAACAAACAAACACTGTTGGACTAAAAATAATTATGAATTCTCATGTAACCTCTAAAAGGCTTAAAGCATAACCAACAACTTTTCTCTGTTCCAATTTTCTCTATGGTTAATAATAATTCAAGTTATTCTGAGGATGAAATTCATAGTATTTCATTAAAAGTAAGTATTAAGGAATGGAAGCCACTCTAATATCACCATATGCAGTAATTAGTGCTGAAGGGTTTGAGGTCTACATTGAGATAGAGAGATACAGAAGGTCCAGTATATATCTGGCCATGATATACAATTCTTGATTCCCAGTCCTTGGGGCTTTAGAGCAGAAGAAAGAAAGGAGAAAATGTGTGTCCCTTGGAGGAGTAGAGAAGCTAGAAGAATGTAAATGGGAATGGAGAACATACAGACAGATGCAATGCAGGGGCCTAGAAAGGGCAGCAGGGGCAATTATCCCATGTAGCACATCTCCAGAATTCAGGAGTGATAAGTAATGCCAGTGACCTACAAAATGTTTCAGATATGGTATATCTCAATATTCTGCTCCCCAGTGGCCTTCTGCCATGCAAGGCTGGGGGAACAAAGTCAATCTGCAGCAGCAGATCTTACCACCAGATAGTGCCCA